>JAFMSR010000010.1:49082444-49257472 GCA_022818135.1 Saxidomus purpurata
GTGCTAAACTTACAGCACTGATACAAGCGAGACTATCTCTGGTTTTCTTACCATTTATCACAGGACTGATGGGAAACAATGAAGTGTAGACTGACCACTGGATCACCCACAAATGTGGCATATGGCAGAGAATTTTAGTGTAACATTTAAACCTCCGTATACCACCGGGGAGTATCACGTGATATCAATAGTACACTGTCCGCACAAAATGGCTGCAGAAATCGCCACTTCGGCCAAGAAATAAGGGGTAAGCTCATTGTTATTGATATTTTAGGATATGCAGAATAGGCGCAAAGTACCTGCATAATAAAAATAATTACTTACAACCTCTTCGTTTTTCCGAAGTTTTCTTGGTTTAGGCCTGAAACTCTATACAGATAATATTTTTTAAGTACATTGTCTGAACAAACATTTAATTTGCGTATTTCAGTGCTAAAAGCATATATAATGCACGATCTTCTATAAAATAATGATTTTATCTGTGAATGTATCCTTCGTGACTAGTTTCCAGTGCTTTTTCGATGTTTGAAAAAAAATTATGGATTTTTTTCATAACGAGTACATTTTCTGAACATAATAATATGAGTACATTGTCTGAACGCTTTTTTTTCAATGCATCTAATGACACATCTATATTCATTTCTTTGTAGTTTGGGGCATCGAAGCAAGCATTTCGTTCCTGCTGTTGCCTGTTTGTCACGTTTTTAGAGATTGGAAGGTAAGAGTCAAGAGTATTTTTTATATTTCTAGAAAATTCAATCCAATGTTCATGAACGATACATACTCTTGTAAAGAACTGAACATTTGTAAAATGTAAGATGTTTATTTTGAAAACAGTTCAATATCTAGTCTTCAGCGTCAGTGATTCATATTCTAATTTAACAAAGTGAAAAATTTAGTTTGTGTTGGTGCACTTGTATTGTAAAGTCTTTATGGCTATAACTGATACTGCATAGATATACAATACATGTTAGTCGTATTTTCTTTCAGAATGCGTCATAAGAAGCCATCGTTGTCGCTTCATCGTCAGAAGAAAACACGAGCGGAGCAAAATTCACTTCAACGATGCTCAAAAACAACCATTGCATCGCAGCTGAAAAGCGCAAAACGGAAAACATTTTTTCCCCAGTCAGGTGTTCAGTTATAGTAAGTCTACAAGAAATGCCATCAATACTGTCTCCAATGAAATTACCATTTCGTTCTCCACTTAATTACAAAGCATCGCCACCTAAAAACGTGCCAAGGAAATCTCCTAAGCACGAGTGCTTTTCGAACCATCTGACAGTGGTTTTTCTTTAAAACATCAAATCAATTGTAGAAGCTTTGCCGAACTTGGGAGATTAGAATTAAATTGTGATACTATTTTTGTCGGTGATTTAGACTTGCATCGGTGCACTGCAATTTGGAAGCTTTATTAGTGACAGAGTACTCGTTGACTTTTTTTATACAACTTCTATACATTTTTTTCACTGTTACGTTTGAAACACTTTCATCATTAACCGCATCGTGTTCAAGATTTGATGTACCACTGTTTTCAATACTCACAACATCACATTCGAAATCACAATCACGAAAGTCTACTTTCTCCAGTTTTATAGAGTCCTTTGGAGTCTAAAGTGTTTTGTTTAACGCACTTTTAACATCTACCGCTTCACGTTCACGACTTGATGATTCACCAATGTTTTCAAGACAATTCACATCACTGACAAAAACAGTGTCATAATTTAATTCTAATCTCCCAAATTCGGCAAAGCTTCTACAATTGATTTGGTGTTTTAAAGAAAAACCACTGTCAGATGGTTTGAAAAGCACTCGTGCTTAGGAGATTTCCTTGGCACGTTTTTAGGTGGCGATGCTTTGTAATTAAGTGGAGAACGAAATGGTAATTTCATTGGAGACAGTATTGATGGCATTTCTTGTAGACTTACTATAATTGGACACCTGACTGGGGAAAAAATGTTTTCCGTTTTGCGCTTTTCAGCTGCGATGCAATGGTTGTTTTTGAGCATCGTTGAAGTGAATTTTGCTCCGCTCTCGTTTTCTTCTGACGATAAAGCGACAACGATGGCTTCTTATGACGCATTCTGAAAGAAAATACGACTAACATGTATTGTATATCTATGTAGTATCAGTTATATCCATAAAGACTTTGCAATACAAGTGCACCAACACAAACTAAATTTTTCACTTTGTTAACTTAGAATATGAATCACTGACGCTGAAGACTAGATACTGAACTGTTTTCAAAATAAACATCTTACATTTTACAAATGTTCAGTTCTTTACAAGAGTATGTATCGTTCATGAACATTGGATTGAATTTTCTAGAAATATAAAAAATACTCTTGACTCTTACCTTCCAATCTCTAAAAACGTGACAAACAGGCAACAGCAGGAACGAAATGCTTGCTTCGATGCCCCAAACTACAAAGAAATGAATATAGATGAGTCATTTGATGCATTGAAAAAAAAAGCGTTCAGACAATGTACTCATATTATTTTGTTCAGACAATGTACTCGTTATGAAAAAGATCTATAACTTTTTTTCAACACCGAAAAAACACTGGAAACTTGTCACGAAGGATACATTCACAGATAAAATCATTATTTTATAGAAGATCGTACATTATATATGCTTTTAGCGCTGAAATACGCAAATTAAATGTTTGTTCAGACAATGTACTTAAAAAAATATTATCTGTATAGAGTTTCAGGCCTAAACCAAGAAAACTTCGGAAAAACGAAGAGGTTGTAAGTAATTATTTTTATTATGCAGGTACTTTGCGCCTATTCTGCATATCCTAAATATTAATAACAATGAGCTTACCCCTTATTTTTTGGTCGAAGTGGCGATTTCTGCAGCCATTTTGTGTGGACAGTGTACTATTGAGATCACGTGATACTCCCCGGTGTATACAGCCTCGATGCATTCTTAAAATTATCTTCCATATGACATTCATACCACTCAATCATTTCGGAATTTTCTATCCAATGTTTTCATGAATGCAAGATATGATAGCTTTCGTGCATTGATAGCTAAAATAAGCTGTTAGACATTGGAAGGCTCGACAATAAAAGAAGGAAAAAGACGAGTGGTGCGTTAGAAGCTTTTATTAGTACATGTATATATATGTTCTAATACGCCTTTCTCTCAACATTCACTTATAAACTGTCAAAATTCCTTTTGCTGTGTTACATGTACGTATATTAGCTTAATGCCTTTTGTGATTAACAATGAGCAGTCTTTCCTAAAAGCAATCAAACTTTTTTCTGTTAATAACTTTGGGTTGCATTTTCGTTTTCCAAAAGTTACAGGCTAATAAAAGTTTTGGCGGGAATTCAAGATCACAACTTATTTTGCTAATTACATGTATGTATCTAATCATTATTTCTGGAGAAACTATGAATAGTAAGTGTTAAAAATATTTTAAGTAGTATTACTGTAACAAATAGCAGGTTGCAATGTAATTGATGCAGTCTATGTATGAACTTTCACTGAATTCTTGTAGGTAATTCCGGAGATAAAATGTGGAAAGGACGGACAGGTAGTATTACCATTCTCCCCCAATGCGGATAAAAAAGACGTTAAGCAATGATTTATACTCTTAAGAAATATGAGTATTACCACTGTTGTAATATATATACATATGTACAAGACATTTTATTCCTACTGAATATAGAGTATATTTTAACCAAGAAAGCTGCCAATTATTCTATGATTATTTTTCATTAATCTCGAATTGCACAACACCTGTAGCAATTATACCAATCATGAATAGTTGTAGGACATTTCGCACATACTTGATCAATGTACATATATTCGGTTGAAACAACTAGGTGAAATGACTAGGGGTGAATCATCTGCAAGGTGAAAACACCTATTAACTCATCATTTTGCCCCAAAGACACAGAAGCCCAACTTGGGTCAATGCCGTACCTCCTAATATGAAACCAGCATTGGTTTTTTTCAAGGAAGCGGACCCAAGAGTGGCTTGATAAACTTCGAGCTTTCTTCACAATCGACTAAAACAAATTAGTACAAACTAAACTAAACTAATGAACACATAATAAAGTGGAATGCCTGTATTTTGAAAGCACAAAATACTGTTTATATATCGTTATCTAGGTGAAGGTGATGAATACGCCAAAATACTAGTATTGTCCGGACTCAGTTATTCAACGAAACTAGCTTTTCTAGCGGAGTTGACACTGTAAACGAATAATGACATTAAATGTTGCTGCTGGATGCTCAGTTACTGCTTTCAAAAATATGTAACAAGTTTCACTTAATTCCCGTGAAAGAATTATCTGAGCACAACATACCAATGATATGCATTTCTCGACTATGTACTAATCAGTGCTGGGAAATTTCTTCGATTTTCAGGCAGTGTGCGAGCCCGAATCCTCGAGGTAAACTTTATGTATGAAAAATTCAAAGGGCCGTAACTTAATGAAAACATGCCAACAATATGCACACAAAATTTGATACTCCTGTGAATTTCCATTGAATTCTGGCCAGCTGCTGCCACAAAATTCTCTTTCTTGCATACCGGATCGGGGTATCCGTAGTTTTCACCAGTGCTGAACAATTCCATATTACATACCCCACTGTAATATGACTTGTGAATTACTTGTGACGTAACGTTATAAACATTGTGACGTCACTTCCCCAAACAAAGCATCTGCATATCGTTTTTATATCATAATACATTATTTCGATAAGTTTGCGTTTAAAAATCTATTTTTTCTAAAGTGCAAGACGGTATACAAGAAAAAGTTTCTATCACGAGGCATTTGGTTTAGATGGAAATGTCCGCCATTTGCGTAAACGCGTCAGAGCCTCGTTCCCGCCAAAACAGTTGCCCTCGCCTCGTTCCCGCCAAAACAGTTAACCTCGGTGACGGATATTTCCATATGAACCGCGTGCTCATGACAGAAACCATTAACGTACAATAAACATATATATGTACGAAAAATTAAAGTGACATAACTCAACAAAAATTATCTGGGCATATCATGCCGACAATACTATCTATCTCTGATAAATACGCACAACTACGTTTGGTAATAAGCACTCTTGTAAAAATTTCCTTAAATTCTGACCAGCAGTTGCCAAGAAATAAAAGATTATTGCAGACAAACATCTGTTATGTATAATGTATGAATAAAAAAATCAAAGGGCAATAAACTCAATGAAAAATCATCCAAGTGCACTAATCTTACAAAATGTACAATTATGTTTGGTACTAATCACGATGTAAAGTTTTATTAATTTTGTACCAAGTCGTTTCTAAGAACAGGCCTGGACAAACTTTGTCTACATTCACAAGCTTGATTCCAATATACTCCGTATCTGGGGTATAAAAAGCATGCAAAGCTGATAATTAAGAAATTTTTTTTTTTTTTTTTTTTTTTTTTTTTTTTTTTTTTTTTTTTTTTTTTTTTTATTTTTTTTTTTTTTTATTTATTTTTATTTTTAATATTGGATTTTTTTTTTTTTTTTTTTTTTTTTTTTTTTTTTTTTTTTTTTTTTTTTTTTTTTTTTTTTTTTTTTTTTTTTTTAATTTTTTTTTTTTTTTTTTTTTTTTTTTTTTTTTAAATTTTTTTTTATTTTTTTTTTTTTTTTTTTTTTTTTTTTGTTTTTTTTTTTTTTTTTTTTTTTTTTTTTTTTTTTTTTTTTTTTTTTTTTTTTTTTTTTTTTTTTTTTTAATTTTTTTTTTTTTTTTTTTTTTTTTTTTTTTTTTTTTTGGGGGATTTTTTTTTTTTTTAAAATTTTTAAAAAAATTATTAATTAAAAAAAAGGTGAGTAAAAATGTGCACCATTGAAGTCGTATATATCATTTAACACTTCCTAGTGCCCAGTCGAGTCCATAACCCTTTGTTCCGATTCTCCGATATTCAAATGCAACTGGTCTTTACTTATCAGTATACATATGTGTTTCTTTGTCCACCACAACCACAAGTCTTATAGAATGCCATCAATGAGATTTTTCAGTATATCATCATCAATTTTTACGAAATTTCTACATCCTCTAACAACTTTAACCAGAACATCAAGAGTTCCACCATCGAGTTCCTTATTACTCCATCTCCGGAGTATCTCATATATTTGTGAGCGTGTGGTTGGTTTATCAAGACACACTTGTTCAATCTCTGCGTCTGGAAACCCCAGCTGTTGTGCAAGGTATTGCCAGTCCTTCCCAATAGCGGTTGAAAACTTGCTCAGTTCCTTTTCTGTAAGTTTCCTTTCTGGAATGTCTTCGTAGTCTATTTCAGCTGTGAACCATTTGACCATGACCTCCTGTATGCGAATAGAATGACTGCAGTAATCCGGACACCCTATTATTTCTTTGTTGTAGCTACGCAGTGTTTCAATTTCATAAATATTTTTACTGCCTCTGTAGCCATGGCTTACATTGTAACAACGAACCATCTCTTTATAAACTTGTCCATGATTACTTAAGTCACTTCTCTGAAATTTATGCAGCTCTTGTTCAATGACTGTCTCTACAAACCTACGAAATGCATCACAAACACCACTGGAGACATCTTCCTCCGAACAAAGATTGACCACCAACAACTCAAGCGAACTGTTCATCATTTTCAGCAAACCTGTATGACTCAGGTTAATTTTGCATGCAGCTGCATTTTCAAAGATCATTGGGTTGTCTTGAAATTGTAGAACTGGCCATCTTCCAAGAATTGCTGCAGTAACTCTGTTGTAAACAGTACACAGAACTGTGTCATATTTGAAAACGTAACCGAGGGCAACCTTCGTGTACCTTTTCCCACTTAGAAATGCCTCTATCACACCTTCAGCAGTTTTCTTTAGAAGGCTTGGAACAATGTAAAAGTTAAGAGGCACTGGGACTGCAGAAGAACTGTCATCATCAAATGCTAAAGCTTCAGCGATAATTCTATGCCTCTGAAGAAAGAACAACAAAGGCTTTTCATACTTCATGAATTCATTGTCCGGGTCGTTGCTCCAACATTCATGGAGAAGTTCTTTTTCTAAAACTGCCTCATTACAAAGTCTATGCCACAACTTCCTTAAATTTGGACGCACACGACAAAACTTCCCAGCAGTAATAATGCATCTAAATGCATCAATCAAGAATTGTGGCTCTAGCACTACGTGATTTATGGCATCATTTTCATTTTCGAAGTAAAAGAACGTTCCACTCTCATGATGGTACTGCAAGAATAGTTTTATTTGTTCTTCTGACGCAACTGGTATCTCATTCTGGCTATCAATCTCTTTGACTTTCTCAAAACTAATAATTTTCATATGGCGGTTTTCCTTTAGACTGCTTTCAAGTGGTATCCATTTGGCAGGAATATACCTATCTGTAGACTGTTTTGCACCATATTCCATTACAGCTCTGCGTATATCTGTCAAAGTCGAATGTTTTGGATTTGTATTTGAAATAGCAAAGTGATTTGCCTGTATGTGATATGTACGCTTTGTGTCATCAAATAAAGTTCTGACTTCCTCAAAACGATCGTCTATATCACAGTTTTCTTCTAACATATCAAGATGTGTCCCCACTAAAAATATTGGTGGCTCAGTGCCTTCCTCGTTTCCAACAAATGTATCGACTGAACTGACCCAAAACTTCAGGTATTCTTCCATAGTTTTTTGTTGTACTTTATGAGGACAATCTTCATCATAGACTGTAACATTAAGTCCCTTTGCAATATTGAACACTAAAAGGTAAATAGCCTGTTTTGCATGGAAAAGCTGGTGGGTTGCGTAATACACAAACTGCCCGCCAAAATCCCAAATGTTTATTTTCAAACATTTCTCATCTTTTGCATGTGTCGTTGCGTTAGATTTTTTAATTTCTTTCTCAAACTCGATCGAATACAAAGATGGAACTCTGATGGCAGAGTCCACTTCCATTTCATGTTCTGCAGATGTTTTTGTTTCACCTTTCAACGCTAAAGAGTTTCCACTGTCTTCATTTTCTACAACCATGTCTTCCTGATGTGCAGATATATCTGACTTTCCAGAATCCATACTGCTGCCAAAAGGCTCTGACCTGCATTGAGGTTTATCAAGCAGAAGTTTCATGGCCTTTGATCTTGCAACTGAGACAAGTCGTTTGACACTTTCAACACAAACATCATCAGTAGATTTGACTTCCCAAATTTCTGACCCATCTGATATACTACTACAGACTTGTACTTCTATCCCATTTGTTGACTCAACATCATCTAAGGACTGACCCGTCAAACGTCTTACCAAGGAACTTTTCCCCTGTCCATAGCAACCAATCACCATAACCCTTATAGTACTGTCTCTCTCCTTTCCTTCCTTGATTGCAGTCTTGTACAATTCTATTGTTCGAGGATCATTTGTGAGTTCAGGTGGGACTGTGGTGCCTGAAAGCAAAGTAACAAAATGACCACACAAAAAGCTGACAGACAAGTATGCAATATTTCGATCAATAAGACTTTAATACTTAAATCTTTACACGGTCTGCATTACTAGATCACAAAGGTTAGACGAGGTTCACTCAAGTTTTCCGCCATCTATCTTTCAGTTTTCGTTCTATCATCATCAAAACAAGTGTTTCTCATAAATGTTAAAATCTATTCAAAAGGTAGATGGGTCATTCTAATCACTTAACAATAGGAAGCCATCAAATAGTTGTACAATTTCAGACTGTGCAAAAATATAAGACTTAGCAGGGATCTTATATCATCTGTCTTATATACACTAATAAATCCTGGACTAAGCAAAAACTTTCACAAAGGTGGTAATAAGAGTAAGGTTAATCAATCAAGCATTGATATTGCTGAGCTAAATATTGTGAAACCAGACACTGATCGAATAAAGAAGTCTCATTACCTTCTGAATTTATAGGTTCTCTTTCTTTATTTTCACTTTCCTTTATCTCTTTGTAGACCATTTCTAAAACATTAAATAGTATGTTTCGAGAATTTCACAGCATGGTGACTGCATATTTAAAGTACCAATAAGTTTTCTGTAAAGATTGAGGAGGGTTGCTACAGTTTCCTGTATGTATATGGTCAAAAGTTTCCATTTCATAAAATTTCTTCTTCTATTTGGTATATTGACTGAGAATCAAGTTTAAAACAGAAATCTGAAATAACTAGAACTATCACTGAAGGTGATGAATACCCCCTGGGGGGAACACCCCACTGTCACAGTATATAAAATATATGTAACATTTGATCCTTTGATTATTGGACCTGCACAACTTAAAGCGTGGTACTGATCACTTCTGTGAAGTATAATAAAATTCTGACTTAAAAAAAAAAAAAAAAAAAAAAAAAAAAAAAAAAAAAAAAAAAAAAAAAAAAAAAAAAAAAAAAAAAAAAAAAAAAAAAAAAAAAAAAAAAAAAAAAAAAAAAAAAAAAAAAAAAAAAAAAAAAAAATTAAAAAAATAAAAAAAAAAAAAAAAAAAAAAAAAAAAAAAAAAAAAAAAAAAAAAAAAAAAAATAAAAAAAAAAAAAAAAAATTAAAAAAAAAAAAAAAATTTTTTTTTTTTTTTTTTTTTTTTTTTTTTTTTTTTTTTTTTTTTTTTTTTTTATTAAAAAAAAAAAAAAAAAAAAAAAAAAAAAAAAAAAAAAAAAAAAAAAAAAAAAAAAAAAAAAAAAAAAAAAAAAAATTTATTAATTAATTTTTTTTTTATTTTTATAAAAAATTTATTAAATTTTTTTTTTTTTAATAATAAAAAAAAAAAATATTTTTTTTTTTTTTTTTTTTTTTTTTTTTTTTTTTTTTTTTTTTTTTTTTTTTTTTTTTTTAAAAAAATTAAAAAAAATTAAATATAATAAAAAAAAAAAAAAAAAAAAATAAAAATTTTAATTTTTATTTTTATTTATAAATTAAATTAAAAAATTTTAAAAAAAAAAAAAAAAAAAAAAAAAAAAAAAAAAAAAAAAAATTTTTTTTTTTTTTTTTTTTATTTTTTAAATCCGGGGGGGGGGGGGGGGGGGTTTGGGGTTTTTTTTTTTGGGGTGGGGGGGGGGGCTGTTTTTTTTTTTTTGCGCCCGGGGGTTGTGGGGGGGGGGGGCGGGGGGGTTAAAGTTGGGGTACGGGGGGGTTTTGGAGATTAAGAGGCACAAGATTTTATTATGTCCAACCCCTGTGACCTTGATCTAGTGACCATAAAGAACTAGGTATGTCATCATATTCATCACTTCTATGAAGTATCATTAAATTGTGACTAGGGGTTAAGGAAATTAAGAGCCCACACAAATTTACTAACTCATGCCCTTTGACCCGAAACCTGGACCATGCACAACTAGGCACAGTACTGATCAATTCTGTGATATATCATTTTATTCGGACCTAGCTCCGTGCTTATAAAACTTTCTTGAGCATAATCAGCAAGAAATCATGCTCAAGTAATAAGACGTTGAGTCAAGTTATATATTTTTTTCCAAAGTCGGGTTTAATTTAAAGATACATAAGCTCAAGAATATTTATTCTGATTATTGTTATGGAGCACGACTTTTGTTAAAAGATAATTTGACTTAGACCATCATATTACTAGAGCATGATTTCGTGCTGAGCACGAGATTGGGCTCAGGAAACTTTTATAAGCACGGGGCCAGGGTTTTGGAGATTTAGTGTCCAAAAAAATCCGTCTACAGATGGTGGGACAGACAAACTGACTAACAACTTGTGTTCGGTGGTATAAAAAGCATGGCTCTACAATCAATGATTATCATGATCTTGCATTGCCTGCCCTTGAAAATCAGAAAATATAACAAATTCGGTGCGGGAAAAAAAAAAAAAAAAAGGGGGGGGGACACATTATATTTCAGATTTCAAACTTGATTCTCAGTGAAAATGCCAAGTTTAAAGAAATTTTTTAAAAGTGAAATTTTTGGCCCTATGTACATATAGGAAACTATAGTGAACATTCTTAATTCTTTAAAACTTTTAACAACTTTACCTGAAGGTAGAACCAGCATGCCTGATTTGTTGTTGGAGTCGTTACACTGCAAAAAACCTGATTAAAGCAGCTGTTTGTTTTATTTTTGCTACAAAAAGTACATAGCAATTTATCTCCCTTGTTAATTAACGTCAAAGGTGGACCTAACGTGCTACTTGGTCATAACCGCTTGAACCCTGTGACTTTACTAGTATCTTTATTTCTGTGTCTCATCCTTTGACTGCTGTACTGTGTACCATAACTAAGCAACCAAACAACTAACAAGATAACTGAGTTAACACTGTATAATACGATGCAAACAAAGTACATACATAGACATGCAAAAACCCATATAACTAATAATGTCAAGCAAAGTCTCACCCTTCAATTGTTCAACAGTGATGTCTCCCTCATCCACAGATTGATCATAGGCACCAGGTGCAGCCTGAAAACAGAATTTAGACTCTTTTAGTCATTGAAACATCCTAGTTATGTATAAACTATGTTTATTTACAATATATCTAGTTATGTAAAAGCTATGTTTACTGGTAGTTAGATTTAGACCTTCGTGTGTCAAACAAAACAAGATTTTTACAATGGAGAAATTTTAACCCATGGTGACCTTACATTGCTCACCAGAGTTCCTAACATATAACCATCCTTAGGATGTCATATTCTGAGGGACTTACTTCATTCTAGTGCATAGTACAGAGATATTTATTCAAAGTAATCCGCTGTGTGATAAGTTTGAAACCTAGCCAAACCTTCAACACTACAATCTCTTAAATGAAATCGAAACAGTGTTTAACAATTAAGAGTGAAAATTATACATACCCCATTGACTTCATCATCATCATACCATGTATCGACATACGGATGTTTCAACGCTTCCTGCACAGATATTCTGTTATCTGGATCTATCACAAGCATTTTAGACAACAAGTCCCTAGCAACAGTAGTTCGTATCGTTTCATATTCAGTACTGTCGGGAGGAAATATCACATCGGGGAAAAGCTCTTCCCATTTACAACCTTCATATCTTGTTTCCTTTTTAATATGTTCTTTAATTGAGGGTCGTAACTTTTGAATGAAATCTTCTGAAGGTGTGCCAAATTGTTGAACAATCTTATTCCACTGATCAAGTTCTGATGCCAAGTTAAGGGTAACAAGACCTGTTTGTAAAACACGAATGCCCCCATTGATGCAGTCAATATTTTTGACAAAGTCAAACTATGCAAGGAACCGTTTTTAAAGTAAAAGTCACTTTGAAATAGGCATAAGATCTAATAACCTGAAAATGAATAGGGCTCATCCACTGGTAATTACCAATCAAGTTTGAAACATGTATGCCAACTGGTTCTTGACTAATGACTCACCTTTATATTATGAAAAGTTCTTTTATTATGCTAAGAGATGCTTATTTTAGATGCTCTCTAAATCTTTTACTATGTGTATAAAAACAAAAGGAGCAGCAGGATTGGCAAAATAAGGGCAGCGGGAACAAAGGGCAGGTGCACCACCCTGCTAAAACTGTCTAGAAAAATACTGGCCTGAACCTGTTTCCAAACTTTTCCTTTGATATAACCATTTGACCCCCAATAACCAGTTTTCAAACTTGTTAAACATCTATGATAAACAAAGCTACGTCAAGAATGTAGGGTGAAACAAATTCAATTTTCATCTATCCTCCATAAAAATTGTCCGAAAATGTTTCATGAACTTAAAAAGTTATTATTTTTTGCTCTTATGTCAGAAAAACAAGGATACGAGAAATTCCTTGAAACATGACTGCTCCCCTGATCAGCTCACCCATAATACACCCGGCTGCCCAAATATCCACTGAAACACACAGAAAACAATCTGATACATTTAAATTTAAATCTTTTCTGTATGATTGTAACAAACAAGAGGGCCACCATGACAACATACTTGTATCACTTTCAGACATAATATTTTTGAAATACATAATAAAGGGGCTGGGTATATTCTGCAGATGTCTTTTTTTATTATCTCTAACGTTTTAGCAGTTGAGTACTCAGTTACTAGTCAAAAATTAACAAGAGGCCCTATATCGCTCAGCTGAGTAACGATGCATCTGTTGCTAAGGAAGTTGCTTGGTAAGTTAGGGGTTGTTATTGGAACTCATTGGAAGCTAGGTTTCTCCTGTACATTGTAACTCTATATAAAGACAAGGCCCCCCACAGGCATAGTCAATTTTGACCCCAGGGGCACGATTTTAACAAACTTAATAGAGGACTACTAGACAATATTACACACAAAATATCTAAGATCTAGGCCTTGTCGTTTAGGAGAAGATTTTTAAAGTTTCCTATACCAAGTGAACACCCAGGCAGGGTCAATTTTGACCCATGGGGCATGATTTGAACAAACTTTTAGAAGTCCAATAGACACTGTTACACACTAAATATCTAGGCTTTAGGCCTTGTGGTTTTGGAGAAAAAGATTTCTAAAGGTTTTCCTATATTAGTTCTATGTAAAACAAGTGACCCTCTGAGCAGGGCCAATATTGACCCCAGGGGCATGATTTGAACAAACTTGGTAGAAGTCTACTAGACTATAATAATACTAAATATCTTAGCTTAGCTCTAGGCCTTGTGGTTTTGGAGAAGAAGATTTTTAAAGTCTTTCCTATAGAAACCTATGTAAAATCCAGTGACCCCTGCCCCCCTCCCAAATTTTAACCCAGGGGTCAAGATTTGAACAATTTTGGCAGAGGTCCACTAGGTAATGCTACATAATATTCAAAGCGTGCATTTTTTGTTATTCTGACAAAGCTATTTTTGGCAATTTTTTGCAACTTGTTATATTATGTTTTATTCTTACAAAAACAAAAATGATGGTTATAGTTAGTGAAATGATGTATGAGACATCAGGTAAAGACCTTGAAGTGCTGAACCAAAAATTTTCAAATCAGAGACACAAAAATGTACATGCAGCTTTAGGCATTCCTAATTATTCAGTCACGCTCCCATGTCAGCTCTAGGTTGGTTACTATAATAACGCTGAAAATTGCTTTCCCTTTTTCTGAGAAAATGACCACTTTATGAAAACTGGTATGATGAATTAAAAGTTGTATGTACAAAAGATCAATTTAGAATATTGAGTAATTAAAGAAATATAGTAGCAGTCCGGTTAATTCTGGATCATCCCTCCTACATTGTACAGTAAGTAACAATTCTACTACCTAGTTATTGCTATCCCAGAAAACCAAAAAAAACATAGGTGACACAAAAATTTCCTTACAAAAACTGAAAGGCCTAAGTTGTTTTCTCACATACCACTTTCTGTATATCCCATGCCAAGAATAACTTCTGGTGCCCTGTAATATCTTGTCATTGCATACCATGTCATATCCTCCATACCTGTCCTTCTAGCTGAACCAAAGTCCAGAATCTTCAACGTACAGTCCGATTTCACCACTATACTCGACGGCTTCAAATCCTGAAATGTTACTGTTCTAAATGATCTTAAATTCTGAAATATATATGTTTATTTTCTTTCTTCTTTCTTGGGATTTAACACATTTTTCAAAAACAACATTTGCCCACATAGCTGCCTTATTTTATTATGAATCAACTTCATTATAGAAATTTTAGTAGAGTCATCAGATGAGAAGATCATTTCAGTTCTAATTGGATGTCCTGGTTGATCTACTTTTGACTGTAAATGGCTTTATTTGGCTAATTCTGAGTGGAAATTGCAGTCGAATAAATCTCTCTAATCTGGCATCCAAATTAACTTTTAACGGTATGACGAGACATGCTGGGGTCTAGGCTTCAGTGATGGCAAGGACCTTAAACATCCAAGTCTTGGCACAACAGGACCATGATCCTATATGCTCTGCATGAGCAGTACATGACCATGTAAAATAGAAAGTTTAAAATACTTACTCTGTGTATTATTCTAGCAGCGTGTAAATGTTTAATTCCACACAGTATCTGATACATAAGGTAAGAGATGTGCTCATGACTAAGCTTAGTGTGTACCACTTTACACAGATCGGCATCCATTAACTCTGTCACAAGATATCTGAAAAATTATAACAATTAACCGTTATTTACAGTACACCATTTACACTGATACACTTTAAAACAAAAAGACCATGATGTCCCTGTATAGCTCACCTGAGCAGCATTCCATCTCCCTATTAATTGATGGAAAGGGGAGATATTAAGAGCAATGGTTCAACTGAAGTTCAAGGCCTTTCTCTTCAGTTCAGAGTGCTGTACATGTAGCATGAAATTTTTCAAACTTAGTAACCAATTCTGGCAAAGAAAAAAACAATATCAAAGTAATAAAGCTGAATTAGTGTTAGTGGTCACCAAGTTACCAATACTGGTGTATCCCAATCATATCAGGCTAAACAAAAAAATATTTGAGTTTCTGGTCTCCTTGTCAAAAACAATTAGGGTAGGTCTGCAGGTTTTTGTTCTTTCTATTATTGTTTTTTTCTGCCTTTTTTGTTCTAACAATCACTAGAAAAATTTTGTATTTTTGCTCATTTTCTTATAAAAAGGATCGAAGTTGGTAGTAAAAAGATAACCAAACTCTGACTGAAAATGCACATAATTATTATGTTAGCATTAAAAAAAATGCATACTTTTAGTGCTCACTTTTTTTGCAGACTGCTAAAGACAAGTTTGACTGTATACTGTTTGCAGAAACTTTTGTCAAAAGAAACTACGAATACTTACATATCCTGAAATTCTTCTAGAGACTTTTGAGGAGTGAAAGCATTCAGCAAGCCTAGTACCTGAAAGCAATCCAAAATAAATTCAGTGTTGAAGGAAATCAAAGTAAATAAAATAGGTCATTACTGGTATGGGACACCAATACTATTGACTTATTCATCTCAAAGAACGCGAGTATCTAAGAAATAATAAAGGTGTCCCTGTATTTTATACTCAAATAAAATACAGGCAGGAGTTTGGATGCGTAGTTACTAGTAATTAAATCACAAGGGCATATTTTAGTCAATGATAAAATGTGACACATCTTCATTATTTCGATCCTAACACATCCATTTTCTTTGAAAACTAACCTGCACTTTATTCAATGCGCAGACTAGTACATCAATATAACTTTAAAATGCCAAATGAGATTGGACATGCTTGTTCACAATTGTAACGTCATTTACCGGGGTTACTTATAAGCTTACTGTATAAGCTTATGACCTGTAAAGTATTATCATTTCAGAATCATTTCTTCAAAAAGGTGACGTTCAAATCAACTACATGTATATCTTTGAGGTATAATTGTGATTCTCACAGGTTCGCAGATGTTATGAACACCGACTGTAACATAATGAACTATAAACAAAAAACCTTCCAGTCATTTTTTGGCTTAATATTATTTTCTAAAACTTTGCATACGAGTCAAATATCATATATTCTATCATATTTATATGTATTTAATACAATCAAGTATATAGAACGCTTGTACTAAGTAGATTCCGGTAATCGAAAACCGATTCCGGTAATCGAAAACCGATTCCGGTAGATTCCGGTAGTGAAGTCGATTCCGGTATTCATTGTAACCGCACTTACCGCGCATCGTGCCTGGAGACACATCCTGTATTTTATTGTAAAATTTATAACTGAATACAGGCATTTACCTATAGATAATGTTTGTATAGGAAATGTGGTCACCCGTGTTAGAACAAATGATATTTTGTTTCATTCCTTTAAGCTCTTCATTATCATACTCACATTTTGATGTTTAACTAACTTCATCAGAACACATTCTCTGTACGCTCTTTTCAAATAGTCTTTGCTAAGGAATGGGCGTCGTATTTTTTTTATTGCCACATTCTGGTCTCTCAAGCTGTCATATGCAGAACTACAAGAAAGCAAAGACTATGTCAGTTATTTGCAAACTTTTCTAATTGTTTTGGCAACACTGGACTTTAACAGAATGATTAACAGAGAACTTTTAATCACTGTGTGCAAATCTCACAGACTGCAAATCTCACAGTGTGCAAATCTCACAGTGTGCAAATCTCACAGAGTGCAAATCTCACAGTGTGCAAATCTCACAGTCTCTTTGAAAAAGAGATGCTTCCATTATGTATATGGTTTTAATAATATGAAAATAGGCAAAACCTATATCGGGCGAAAGCATAACTTTAGAAATGGTACGAATTTTCAGGGGACGCAAAGGATGGTAGTGTTTTCAGCTACCAAGAGTTTTGTGTACAAAAGAGGTTGTGGTTTCGTCACTCTTATTTAATTGTATATTTGTTAGTTTGACATAAATGGGATCAAACAAACCAATTAACGTTGCCGTTAAACGTAATTATAGGATGCATCGGGATATTACATTTTTGTGTATTATGACCACTTTTTTTCATCCAAATTAAGTAATTAATTGACTTTAATCAGTAATCAGTCATATTTAAATCTTAATTCGATGAGTCAGATACGAAGTTTATTTTTTATTAATAAGTATTAAAATCTAAAAACAAATTTTAAACAGATAAATCAAAGGGTACATCAAATAATGGTTTTGGGTGGTCTGGGGTATTGATACCCCTTTATATAATGACCATATACCAATATTGTGATTTTGACAGCTGGAGCCCTTGTCTATATAAAGGGGTATCAATACCCCCAGACCACCCAAAACCATTATGTGATGTACCCCTTTCAGATAAATAAAATATGTTTTTTAATCAAATTTTGTGCAGTAAATGTTATATTCTCATTTAACTGTGTGAACTTTTATTTATAATTTTAGTAATTACCTTTAACCCATTTCATTCTGGAAGGTAATCAGATAAGATAGTCTCAATATCTGAAGCACTTGTCAGCCATGACTAGGACTTCGAAAAAAATTTATAGGCAATAAAAAATTGTACCTAATGATAATTATTTTACTAAAACATAACAAAAGTGTATATTTTTTTAAAGCATATAAAATTATCTACGCATTGGTGTAATTTTCATTCAACAACTTTTAAAATAAAAGACAAATTTTATGTAATAAAGACAGGTTATAAATCTTAGGAATTTTTTTTCTTATAATTTTCTTTGGAAAAATCAACATTCTTTTCCATTTTTCAGGTAGAAAGAATAATCTTATCATAATAATGTAAATGTATGATCTGTTGCAATTTTAATGCTTAATTCAGTGGTGAAAAAAATTAAGATCCATTCACTTTTAACATAATTATCATATAAATATACATTATGAGTGTGATTTCAAAATTTCACTAACATCACCAAACTTGGATTGCTCCAGATCGCCTTGGGGCTAAAAATTACAATTAACAAGTGCAAAGTGACCACTTGTGGTCAGAGACAATAAACAATAGCATAACTGACATAATGACCTAAGTGACATTAAAATTAATCCTAGATACATTGTTTTTACAACTGTCAGATCATTGCTTTCTGTCCCCTACAAGGGGGGTCATAAAATGTGCCAAATTTTATGCCCTTAAGCAATAAATCATCATCATTTCTACACAGTGAGATTGCTTACATTTAGCAGATTAAATTGATGTGTTACATCATATGTTTTGGTTAAATGATGAGGTTAGGAAAAAAAAATAAGTTTTACTGAGTAATATTTTCATGAGCGTAATTATTTTTACTTCCATGTCAGTTTTTACATTGTTATAATTAACTCAATAATTAAAATACAGTTTCAAAAGTTTAACCATAAGATGGTGAATTTAATTCTGATTAAGAAAATTATAACTTTAAATGCCTGATTTTCAGTATAAAATGCATATTTTAACAGAAACAATACATGCAGTACATAAATTGACCGACATACACCAAAAGGTGTATCCAGAATGAAAAGGGTAACTACACCAAAAGGTGTATCCAGAATGAAATGGGTTAAGTAGGTGTGAAATCCTATTGTTATATTTATCTTATACAAAACTTTGGTGACGAACTGGCAACATAAATCCTTAGTGACGAAACGGGAGGTCGACGAAACCACTGTAATTCGACGCAAAAACAGTTCAAGTTCCGAAAATTATTGGTCACGAATATCCATAGTCATGCATCGAGGGTTGATTGCGAAAAGAAATGGTGCTTTTTATGGCGTCACAAGAAAGAGCATCAAACTTTAGGAATGTGTATAAATAGGATCTCTTTACATTTCAAAGTACAAAGCTGAAGTGTTGCGTTTTCAAACACAAACATTGCAGACATTTAATGACAACAACAACAGAGTACCTGTAGACGCAATTGGAAGTCTTCGGCAAATTCCCTTACCCTTCATTCTGCCGAGACGTTGCGATTGCGTACAGACGGTGCATCCTTATAAGTATGTTATTGTATCTTCCATGAGTGCGGACAAATTGAAATCTTCCATGGGTAATCGTGAATTCATTAATTTTATTGCTTTCAGTATTCAATTAAATACACGTACATACGTTTACGTATGGTCGGGCTTTGCCCGTAGGGCGCTTTGCACCCTTCGAGCTTTTGCCCGTATGATTTTATCTACATAATTATTGAAGTGTCTGGCATGGTCTGAAAGGCAACATCACTTCATAGTGAGAAATGATTATACCAAGTTAAATTAAGATTGCTTGAAAACAAAAGACTTCCATGCTGTGAACTTTGTTCAAAGACAGATATTGGCTCACTATTTATCACAAAATGTTATCAGGGATCTTTGTCATTTCCCAAGGTCTTACCAAGGATCTTTGTCATTTCCCAAGGTCTTACCAAGGATCTTTGTCATTTCCCAAGGTCTTACCAAGAATCTTTGTCATTTTCCAAGGTCTTACCAAGAAGAATCTTTGCCATTTCCCCAAGGACTTACCACTTTTAAAAAAGTAATCAGGGTTGTTTACCATTTTCCAAGGACTTACAAAGACTCTTTGTCATTTCTCAAGGACTTATCAGGGCTCTTCGTCATTTCAAAAGAAACCTTTGGAACAAAATGTGACCTCTACTAGCTAGAGTCCTAAAACCGGACACTTTTCAAACATATTTTTCGATAATTCTGACAATTTTTGTATATAGCAATCAAAATTTTACCAGTAGAAAGTTAGGTTCTTCCCCGAAACAAAAAGCTAACTTGTTAACCCATCAGATTAAATCAATCACATTTTTGAGGCCCAGCTGTGGGGTTACCAAATTGCTATATTTTATTGACCAACTGTACCATGTTTCCGGACAGATAGTTTGAATAGATTTGTTTAATTGTGATGTTAGCTCTTAAATTATGTTAACTGTATCAATCATTCAACACATAAATGAAGTATCAAGATGAAAGGTTTAACTTGTGAAAAAATTTTGCTGGGCCTCAGAAATATTGCACACTTTCCACTTTTCCCCCCAACAATGTAAGCATGCTTTCAGTGAATGACATAATAAATAGTGAGATTTCTGGTCAAATAGTTACATTAAACTGTTGTTGTTGCACTTTGTGAATGGAAATCAAGTATCTGATTGATCAACACAATACGATTGTAAATATTAAGAAAATATTCACGCGATTAAACAAGTGTCCTGTTTGATGGTCGTCCGGGTTTGGTGGTTCCCAACCAGTATAGTTTTTCTTCCTTTCTCTCTCTTTTCAACGCTTGTTTCATCCAAGTTGTTTTTACAGGCGGGCAGTTTACCTAAGTAATCACTGTTCCTCGGAACTTGGAAACAACCAGTATTAGAACCCGAACCTAACAGCAATACTTGCTCAAATAGAGACATGGTTGGTAGCAGGGGATTGAATCAATGACCTCAACCAATGAAAGGTTATAGTGAGTTTAGGTCAGCGAATCTAACCACTCAACCATGGAGGCAGTTTTTGTTGTTCTTTCTCGTGACATTGTATTGTGTGCATGACCCAGATTCACAACTTGACCTAGATATAGCACATCTATGCTATCTGATCAAGATTTCCATTTTTTTTCTATTCTAGTGCTTAATTTTTTTTACTGTGTACAGCAATTAAATGGTGTAGGCTATTGTCCAAATTGAAAGATATATATCAATCTAATAAATATAGCCATTACCATGTCTGGATTAATATTTCAATTTACTTTTTGATTCAAATTCTAAGGATTTTGCATTCATCTGTCAATAATGAATAGGAGGGTGGGATAACATTCTACATTCTGAGCTAACTTACCAGACAACACCGTTGGCACCTGAGCTGAGAAGCTTAAGATCTGTATAGCGTTTATGAACAGTGAACGTCAACCCGCCAACTTCTGCTGTCACATACTCTGACAATTGATCCTGGTTGCTCGCCATTCTACAAGCACTGAACTATCATGTGTGAGACAACAGTCTTTAAAGAGACCACTAAGCGTGTGTTCACTTTTCAGATCAACACAACATCTTCTACATATACTCTTGAAGATCTTGTTGGTGTACAGCAATTTGCTAGATAACCTGAAAAACACAATTATGAAATATCAGAATAGTTATAAATAGTTTCACACCAGGCAATAATTATAAGTAAAACTTAACTGTTCCATCTGTATATTAATTCAATATCCTTTGCACGGACATGTATAGGTCTGTTAATTATATCATAACACTAGTACTGCTTGGGGTTGTATTCCCGGACGAAAATGACACATTTTCTATATCCGCCGGGTTGTTATTTAACAAAACTAGACCAAAGTTTCACCATACATACCTCATCCCTTCCTCCACAAGACTATGTTTACATTTTTGCTTTGTGACAACTTCCGTTTTACATAATGAGGTCCAAAATGGGGTTTACTTTTACGTATGTTTTTAACTTAATACAGGATAATATTTCCGGACACTTTAATTGGAAACGGTGTTGTACTTCATTTTTTGTTAAATTTTGGATCAATAATATTATTTTGTTTTTATCAAATGCGTGCTTATTTTTGTTCTTTTCTAACAATTTCATACCGTCTATAGACGGAAGGAAATAGGAAAGTCTACTAACAATGTCAACAACTGATATCGTACGCGGGTAGGTATTATATAATTTAAAGCAGTGAAATGGAGATTTAACGGCGAAATGGGCCAAATGAAGTGGTTTATTAGAGTTGCTTCCCTTTGTTTTGGAAAATTAGATGTTTAGCATCTAGAGTCTTCAATCTTATATAATGTAAATTATAATAACAAACAATTTCGATGCACAAATTGTTAACATTGTATTTATGGGTATCAGTTTTAAGAGGGTTAATACGTTCTTCTATTGAATTCTATGTCTGTCTGCTATTAAGAACAGCAACTTTATAAATTAAAAGTGCACGGGCAGGGCTGCAAAATGCTGAATCATGCGCATGTGCAGTTGTACCGTTTTCCTCAAAGCATGTTTACAAAAAAAGAGTTGTGCGAGTAACTTTTACATGTTTTAATGCATTTTTCTTGCCATAAATACACTCACCAGAAAGTTTCAAACAAATGAATGTTGTTCACTGCCAAAAAGCAAGCGTCCGAATGATTGCTTCTGCTGGATCAGAACAACAAGTAAAAACAAAGCTTACAAGAGCTGTCCATAAAACAGCGAGCTCGACTATTGTGGGTGTTTGCTAATAAAACAAAACTTTTATCAGTATAATAGCAAAACAAAATTCTGCTAACTATTAAGTATAAACTAGGAAAGTTGAATCATAAAAAAAGTCAAAATCTATCACTATATATTAAATTTTTGGTAAATTAATTGTTTGATACAAAATGTACCCCTGAACACTATTGCTAAGTTTGATATAACTACCATAAGTGGTTACTGAGATATGTGCATGATAGTACCTTGCAGGCAAAACTTTAAAGCGACTGAACTCCAGATGGACAAGTTACGCTAAAAAAAGAAAATTTTCAATTTCAAGAAAACAATTGTCATTACTGTATCAGGGGCATTGTATTATGATAACGTGACAAGTTTTCTAACAAAAGAAACAATTAAAATGTGTTGTTTTGCTTACTTTTATTGTAGAAAATATCACCCCGTGACTAACGGGGTGGGCTCTTTGGTATACCAATATTTTTAACTCGCATCAAATCAGCTGACTCCGTAGTGTAGTAGGTTAAGCCGCTGTAAATTTTTTGTAAGCGCAAAGATCCGAGTTCAAAACCTGGCTCGGGTAAATATTTTTTTCTACCTTTATTTTTAGCTCTTACACAAAGAAAATAATCTTGATGCTGACAAATTGAATATATATTGATTTTACCAAAAAATTAAAATTTACTAAGAATTTGGAGTGCAGTCGCTTTAACCACATTTTCAAAGTCAAACAACGGCCATAATTTGCACTAAATTTAAACAAGAGTTATCTGTCTTGACTGTGTGACACCCCTTAAGATAAAGTTAAGTTTCAAGTCAATATCACAAGTGGTTACTGAGATATGTACATGATAGTACCTAGCAGGCAAAACTTTAACCAAATTTTCAAAGTCAAACAACGGCCATAATTTGTATCAAATTTATACAAGAGTTATCTGACTTGACTGTGTGACACCCCTTAAGACATTAACAAAGTTCAAGTCAATATCATAAGTGGTTACTGAGATATGTAAATGATAGTACCTAGCAGGCAAAACTTTAACCAAATTTTCAAAGTCAAACAACGGCCATAATATGTACTAAATTTAAACAAGAGTTATCTGACTTGACTGTGTGACACCCCTTAAAACATTAACAAAGTTCAAGTCAATATCATAAGTGGTTACTGAGATATGTGCATGATAGTACCTAGCAGGCAAAACTTTAACCAAATTTAGTACCTAGCAGGCAAAACTTTAACCAAATTTTCAAAGTCAAACAAGGGCCATAATTTGTACTAAATTTATACAAGAGTTATCTGTCTTGACTGTGTGGCACCCCTAGAGACATTCACGAAGTTTCAAGTCAATATCATAAGTGGTTACTGAAATATGTGCATGATAGTACCTAGCAGGCAAAACTTTAACCAAATTTTCAAAGTCAAACAAGGGCCATAATTTGTACTAAATTTATACAAGAGTTATATGACTTGATTGTATGACACCCCTAAAGACATGAACAAAGTTTCAAGTCAATATCATAAGTGGTTACTGAGATATGTGCATGATAGTACTTAGCAGGCAAAACTTTAACCAAAGAAGCAACGCCGACGCACAAGTGACTGTAATAGCTCTCCATATTCTCCGAATAGTCAAGCTAAAAATGGGGATGTCCGGGCAAAGGACTTGTCCGGAAATATGTTGCCAAGCAGTAAAGTGGTATTGACTGCATTTTTGTTTGTAATATTTAATTTCACAACACTTAATTAACAATAATTAGTTAATATATATTTTGTAAATATGTTTGATAGATCAAGAGATCTAGGGAAGCTTTTTTAGAATAGGAGATGAAATGACTAAAGTCACAGGAAACTGAAATATTATCAATATTTTATGAAGTTTTGGCATCCGTACGGTCAGTGCTAAATGTGAACAAAGACAACAGGGATGAAACATCATTTTTAGATTTTATTGACTTCCGAGTCTCCACCTGTTTGATAATACATGTATTCACTTTGGTCTTAGTTATTTTCGCTACAACGAAAACAAACACAACATGGAGAATCGGACATCTATAGGATCTATTAATGTCCTTCAAATATAACTAAAACATTCAGCAAGGATTAAATAATACATTACAGTACTGTATAATTATACACGAAAAGTAAAAGTGAAAGTACAAATGCTATAATTCTGGCGCAAAAAGTGACTGTTTATAGTTGGGTGATGTTGACTTCTAACATAATGTTATGTTGCATGTAAAATATAGATACAGGATAATGTAGGATTTCAGAAATTTTCTTAATTAATCACAAAGATGATATTGATAATTTCTACTGATCTTAAGATTGATTGGTCAATTAAAGCTTGGTAAATAAGTGTTTTAGGCTTGACCCAGAAAAATGATGTTTCATTCCTTGTGTTTATGCTTACATTAAGCATTGTCTGAACGGGTGGAGTGAAAAAGGATGAAACAGTGAAACATCAACAGGTCAAGGGGTGAAAAAACTTGATACCTTTAACCCGCATGGCTGCAGTATCAAACGAGTGTTAAATATTGTTCGTGTATTAATTTGTCTTATTATCTTCTGCCAAAGTCATGTAATTTGTTCTAATATTTTTTTACATCTTAAACTTCAAACATGTCAAAAGACTTCCGTAAAGTTCAATGTAGGTCACACACTACTAAATCATAAGGTTTAGTACCAGAACGGCCCACATCCTGAACGGACCAGTCCAGAACGGAACAGTCCAGAACGGAACAGTCCAGAACGGACCACTTTTTTATTAATGATTTAGATATTTAAATATTAAAGGGAAACGTCATTGATTAATGTTTTCAAAGTTTTCAATTATTTAGTTTTTGATAGGGGTGATAACTTTGACGGTCACATCAGACGAAATAAAACAGAAAACAATATAACTATTTCTTTGAAATACAAATATTACCGAATTAAATCATTAAATGTGTCGTTATTAATACAATCAGTTCGAACTGCCAATTCACAACACTCAATCAAAAAAATAGTAAAATAAGTAAATGACTTGTCGGGTGACACAAGTCGCGGTGGATCAAAGAGTTTTTAGACAAACCACAACAGTTTGAACTCTGTGTTTGGACTTTGTTATTAATGCAATAATTAAAAAATGAAAGGAAGAATTATTACGGATTACTATGGTAGACGGGGACTTAAGATAGGGTACGCACTAAGAGATACTCCAAACTGGACGATTCTATCATGAAGTGCTGGGAGAAATACCCGTCTGGTCAGATGAAAACTTCAGTTTTCCTTGTACAATTAGAAATGGACATTGTGTAATGAGGGTGCCTTAACATTGATAGTTTGGTATCATACAGAAAACTCTGTTGAATAGGACATGCGTAGTTATCAGTGATTGTACTTTTAACATTTCGGAGCGTATACTCCTACATGTATTTACGTTTTGTTTCATCTGTTTGATGTAAATAAAATGTTACTCATGGTTACTTTTATTTTCACAGACATGCCTACCATTTCTTCCATAAAGTTATAACTGTGAATAAAAAGCGAATATCATGTCCTGCAGATGGTCAGGAATACTCTATAATTATAGACCGTTCCTGAGATGGTTCAGTTCTTCCTATGAAACACTTATGACTGTGAAAGCTTCTATCATTATATCCACAAAACTTTTATTTATTAAACAAAATGTTGAATTTCAAAAACGATAACTAACACCAATTAAATGAAAACCTAGACCAGTGACAATTTCCTTTAATGATTTTTTAAATATTTTTTGCTATAATACAATGATACTTAAAAAGTGGGCCGTTCGGGACAGGTCCGTTCTGGTACTGGATCGTTCTGGTAGTGGTCCGTTCTGGAAATGGGCCGTTCTGGACCTACACCAAATCATAAGGGAAGGATATACTAATCGACGGACACCGGTCTCCGGTCATAGTCGGTCAAAAGCTATACATAGCTTGTGTTACATGTTAAACCTATCCGACAATAAATAAATAAATAAATAAATAAATAAATAAATAAATATTGTATTGTATTGTTTTGGTACAGTATAGTTTGTATGAATATATTTTTTATCGATTACGAAGAAACCGCACTTACGACAAAAAAAAACAACAAATTTTAACAGATCGAAAAAATTTCACAAATGTAAACATTCATAAACTGGCAAACACTAAATTCAGTATTCATTGTCTACAAATTCTAACCCCAACTAGTATTCTTCGACTATAACCAGCTAAATCTACCATTTTTACGTCTTTGGTATGACGCGGCCAGGGAGCGAACCTACGACCTCCCGCACTCGAAGCGGAATAGAACTGTTACAAAGATGCAAATATTTTATTTATGAATTTGGAAACTGGAACTTTTCTTACAGAATATATCATAACACTTTGTACAAAACACCACTGTTGAAGCAATTAGAAGCAGGTATTGATCAGGTCGGCATGACGTCACTTCCGTAGTTACCAATTATCCGCCATATTGCCGAGGTGAAAACAAGCACCTGGCAACCGCACAGTCAAATAGGGAGTTAGCATTAAGATAGTCTCATTTTTCGGCCCAGACAAAGTTTAAACGTTAAACAAACCATTTCATACATATGTTTACTTATTTCAATGTCTTAGCGATGTTTATGTCAGATTTTTCTTTAAAAGAAATCTTGAAAATGATTGTTTAATGACGGTGAAATATCATGCACGACAAGAAATAGAAAATGTATTTTAAATTCGGCCTTCGTAAAATGATCTACATATTTGAATTATATCTTGTAAGTTTCTAATATTAAGATAAAGAATTTATTTGTTACAAACTTATCCTATCTTGATATAGATTTTCCCACGTGCACAACTTTTCTCGTATAACTAAAATCATGTCGAAACACATCATTATACGAAAATGCTAGGTTGAAACTTTTGTCACAAAATGTATTTTATTACAGGGCCATATGCTATCATTAAAGACACAGATTTGTTGTTTTTTTATCTAGTCTATAAAAAGGGCTGGCATTTATATTCAAAATAATTAAAAAAAACGTAGTTACAGTAAAGGCCCTAGCTAGATCTATATAGAATTTATGTGATACGCTAGAAGTCACGCATGATAGCAAGTATGTCATTTTTGCAATGCCACAGCCGACTATGTAATATTTTAGTTAGCCTACCACTGACCGCGTCTTGCTAATTGGTCGAATTTAAAGGCACGTCTAGCACCATGTCCCCAGGACAACACGGCTCGCATTCCATTTCATTTTAAGTAAACCAGATTAGCAAAATATTGTAATCCATTTATTATAAATTTTTCATCTTTGTAGCATATATTCTTAATCTGGAGTCATGCAAGAGCCCTCTCAAACAACTAGCCGAAAAATGTTTCAAATGTTGAAATATCTTGTTACTGATTTTTAAAATGTACACGTGTATATGAAATTTATATGTCAGTCATTGTCTACAGTGTCGCAGTGCTTAATTCTCTATGTCTTCTCAATAGTCTATTCTGTATTATAATTAAGTAAATTTACAATAATTTTATTATTTCATGACAAACGACACATGCACTGTGACTAATGATATTTTCAAGGCATAAATTCTTATTTAAATATCATTCTATTGATTTCAATATCCTCTGATCGTTTCTTTATATTTTTAGAATGGTTTATATTTATTCAATAAGCCTTTCTAAAGCAATTACTTGTTTGGATTAAAATAATTTTTCCGGATGAAAGTGCATGTCGTATGTACACTTTTTTTTCAATTTCTCCAAGAGATGCTGTTGAAAACCTACACATTTATATAAGGTGATTAAATGACATACAAATTAATGTTAAGCTTGTTCACTTATTAACCATTATGAACCTATCAACTGAGAAAAATTGTATTAAAACTATTCGACAGTCTCACACGGTCTCCGGCTTTCGCTGGTCTCAATGAAAAACCATTAATTTACCAAAATTCCCTCTAAAACACGGACAATACTAAAAGACGGTCTCGGCAAAATCGACGGTCTCTTCCAGTCTCCAGTTTACTGAGACCGACGAAGACCGGAGGCCGTCAAGTCAATCAATTGACGGTCTGTCAATTAGTATCCAAATCCGCAGAGGTGGTTTATTTCGTGGTACATTAATGTTAACATTATGAAAAATTGTAAATAAATTTCACCTTGTTTTTTTTTGACTTTATATAATTATAAAGTCCATAGTAATTATCTTTAGTTTTGCATGTAAACATACGGAAAATAATTATTAAATATACTGAAAGAATCACTGACACAAATCAGGATGATCTTAATAGATAATAATTTTATGTAATACATTCAAAGAAGTGTGATCGTTCTAAAGTAATTAAAATCTTATTATAGTGTAGGGGTAACTTTGATGAAAGTTGTACGGTTTTGAACTTTACCGAAAATTTTAACACTTTAATTATTTATATTTAATGTTTTCCGCAATTTTAACCTTTGATCATTTAATATGATTACATAACATAAAAATCTGAAATTATTTATCCTGTTAATTTAATTCTAATTATCGCGAAGGAAAACATGTAAAAAATAATTTTAAAAATAGTGACTTTCATTCGTCCGTTTATCTATATTTTTTTTCATGACACTTCTGGTTTGCTAAAACATTAAAAGTCTGACTTTAATAATGTTATTGTTTATCACTATGCAAGTGTCAAGACTTAGGTGTTGACTGTAGTTCTTTAATATACAAACACGTGCTTCAGTTAACACGTAAGTCTGTTTAATGGACCAGTGACTCATTTGCTTCACTTATTCTTATCATTGAAACTTAGTTTTTCTTTAGATTATTTATTTGTAATTTCATTTATTTAATGCAACAAACATAGATCTACTTGTATTATAGCTTTATATTTTACTCTCGCGAAACATTGCTAAAAAGTATGTTTAAACATTAAAAAGTATGCAGAAGTGTGAATGGTCGGGTTATTTTGTTTTAATTGAACTCGTGTTGTGATTTAAGTGATTTATATTACTTTAAGCATTATATATCATTGTAAATGATACTTTTATTGATAGTATATATACATTTCGGTTGGTTCTTATTTTGGATAATTATTCTGTGCCATATTGTATTATTTCATCAAAATTAATTGTTTTGCGCCTGAATGTTTATCTTAAATTTAGAAAATGTGTTTTTTGACAATTAAACTTAAACATTGTACATTTTATCACGGACCTATGTATATATGTCCGTGATTTTACTAAGTACGCTATTCTAGCTGCACTGATTAAAATCAATTTAAGTAAAAGCGTTCTTTTTTCTCAAAACATACAAGTTTTCCTGATTTGGGACTTAAAAATAAATTATTTCCTTCCTATTACTTTTGCAAAACCTTAAATTTATATAAGTTCTTTTTTCATCCTAAATAGATTTATATATCATTGTATCACCCGAATTTACTTTCAAAATTGTACAGTTCTAGTACAAAGAAGTCTTGTCAGGGAGAAGAATTTTATAAGACATGTTGTCTTTCATTCTTATCCTTTTCCATTATGTATATTTGTAATTGTTAAACTGTGTGTATACATTTGTATATATGGGAATAAAATATGTTTAAACTAAATAAATTATTTGCAGATTGGTATATATCTAATAATGAAATACGGAGTGATTTAGTAAGACTTGATTTTTCACAACTGAACTACTTTGAAAAAAAAAGTACAAAAAAAAGAGTTTTATTTCGCATTCATTAAACAACTTCTTAAAACGTACCATTGAAGTTGTCATTTAACTTATCTAACTAATTACTTACAATCAGTACAATTTGCACATATTATCATGATGGAGGGTGTGATAATCCAATCAATGAGAAACGCGTGCTGTTTAAGTAAACACCAACTTATCTAACTAATTACTTACAATCAGTACAATTTGCACATATTATCATGATGGAGGGTGTGATAATCCAATCAATGGGAACGCGTGCTGTTTAAGTAAACACCATCATAAAAGGTGTTAAACTACAGTAGTTACAGGTTAACTGTAGACGTCTATTGTTTTGCTATAAAGTTTGTAACTTCCATTGCGAATTGTGATTTTTTTTATATAATTGATACAAGTATTCAGGTGTATTTTCGTGAACTAGAAAAATATTGAACATAAAGATATTTTTGCATGACAAATCATTCTGTTTCTCAACATATATTGTTTCTCAACATATATGCCTTAGATGTCTGGTACACAAAATAATATGAATAAGCTGTATTCTTCGCCAATAATTTAATCACATATAAACAACCTTTTTAAAAGATAAATACACTTTACTTTAAATATCATTCAAAATATCATTAGTACATACTGTCCACACTTTCTGCATGCTATGTTTCATTGAATGGTTAAAAAATAAGTGGCATTGCTTTTTTTGCAATACTAAAGATAGACTCGGCCCTTATTGAAATTTGAAAATTACACAAAAATAACCAATATTTGAAGACCTGTAACATCCGTTTTACTCTTTCAATTGTCAAAAGATTGATATTTTTGGAAACTGAAAATAAGAAACTTTCAATGATAACAAAATGATATTGTTGTATTAAGAATTCAGGAAATTAACATGCACGGCCGTATTTTGCAACTGCAAACACAGAGACATATTTAATTGCAAAACGTATCAAAGTTTGTACACCAGTAGCTTTTTAGTTATTTGAATGAATTTTACATATTTACCATGTTTATAAACTGCAGAGTGTATACTTTCATATGATACCAAATTCAATATGTTTTATTACGTATTTTAAAAACTAATACGTACGGCCGTGGTTTTCATTCATAAAAATGCAGTTAAATATGCCCGAAATATTGACTGATATTGAATATAAGTTTCTTTCAATGTTTTACTTTTAAAATCATTTATTAACATATTCATAAAGTTCATAATTTCAGATTTCATTTGATACTTAATATTTAAAAAAATCATGAAAAAAAAGGTACGGCCGTATTTTCCAGTATGTTCTTTACTTGGTATAAATTATAGGAATACCGGATAATACACTTTTCCCATTTAAAAGGATTCGAAAGCTATCGAACTATCTGAAAGTGTATTTGTTTTTTTCTTCTTGTATGAAACCTTCACCAACACACACATATATTCAGATTTATCTCATCGATTAGGAATAGAGACAATTAAAAAAAAGAAACGGTGAATATTTTCCACAGAATATAGAAAATATTATTTGCCTGAAATCAATAATATAAATTATTTTTAAGGAATAATAACCTTGCTAAATTAAATAATACAAAAATAGTTCGACAGAATCAAGTCTTAAAAAATATTCTGTAATAACATTTCTTTTTGGGAAAATCCGAAAACCTTTTTAAATGATCAGGTCTTAAAATTTAATTGATAAATATTTACGGTTTTGCATTTTTTAATTTGTCACAAATGCCTATTAAGTCCGATAAGTCAATATACTAAACGACGCTCTCACCTCGAAGACCGGAGACCGTCAGAAACCGGCGAGCGGAGCCGTCGAATAGTATACCTACTAAAACACCAACTTCCCGCAGCTGTTACTTCCCCTTACAGAATACAGCTGAATCGCTGTAAGGAATATGACACTATATAGCTCGGCCCAGCCGACACAGGCTAAGTGTCATTATTACGTGGTACCTGGTAATTTCTTATATTTTAACATGGTTTAATTTGTTCAGATTGGTGAGCATATGTTAATACGCTACATGATGCTTCAAACGTTTCTGACATACAACTGAGCTATAACAGGTAACATGTGTATTTAATTACACTTAAACATTTGCCAAACGGACCGAATGCACTTTTTGTAGCTGTATTTGGTATTCCAGTGACCTAGTTAGTAGACGTTTTAAATTTGTATGATACCGAAACCAACTTGCTTCATCGTTTTGTGCTTAGCAACTGGCATAACACGCACATGTATTTATAAATGTAAATAAGTCTTTTTGCTAAATATTGTAAATGCCGGACCGACATAAAGATCAATGACACCTACCACAAATTTCCAACAAACGGACGCAAGACACTTTAGAGAAAAAGCAAATTGAAGAAAATTAACTAAAGCACTTCATTTGCACAAAGTAAAACGTAAAAATGCTTTAAAAAGGATAAACTTATATACAGGCAATATGATACTACTTAAACATTCAATTGAAGATTTGTTGTCGACATCTCTCTTACTGGTTAATCTGACTCAGTAAATAGGGTAAATAAAGGCAATGAATTTCTGAGCTCACGCCCACATTGCTATAAAGATATTTGTATATACACTAAGACAATCCTAGCTGAAACTGTTTCAAGACCAGTTCTTCTGCACTATAAGAAAACTAGGTCAATTACTACAGAGATAATACAATAAACAACGACTATTGCCCTACAAGAAAACCATTGATGCAAAGCATCAAAGGTCGCCGCTAAAGAATTGAACAAGAGCAAAGGAAATTTATGTAGAATCTTTTTTATTTGTAACAGGAATACAAAAATAATCATACTTGAGCATTAACATGTTAAATAGATTGTAATAAAGAATATATAATAAATAAGTTCACCCATCAAAATATGACCACTTCAAGACGTGATTCATTTCAATTTTCGTAAAATACAGTTGCGTAATATTTAAAAGAAATATATATTCCATATAAGTATTACACCGACAACTAAAATAGTTTAGTTTGTATTTTCTGTTTCTGTTTTCTTGAAAATGACCAAGCTGAATCAAAGTTTTGTGAAAACAACGCGATTATAACATACACAGATCGGACCGTTGTAAGAAGACTTTTCGAATAACAGTTTCAGAAGAGTGCTCCAAGTTAATACTTTGAGACTGTACAGACTAGATATCCGAAGCGTATCGAGTAAAGTTAATAGTTATCTCCCTAGAATTTCGGGTAAATTGACTGAATTACGCTTATAATCAATAGAAAGTAAGCTAATTGTAATCTGTCTAACATGGTTTCTTGTGATATTGTCACAATATATGGATCATTTAAAAAGCTTACGATCTTACATTTCTTATTATATGCAATTTGATACATTTTATTTAGCCACAAACATTAGAAGTTACAGATAAAAATCGATAAAAATAGACGGGAAATAACCCCGTTTTAAACTGTAAAGTCGTGCGACCTTGCGTTAAAACAGAGCGGATAGCTTTATTGTTTACATCACGTGTGTTCTAAAAATAAATTATGATTCACTCTCCGTAGACTGGTTTCAAATATTTTATCAGTCAAAATAGACCTTGGCCATTTGAAATCGTGCACCACATGTGGGAATAAGATTAAAAAAAAACAATAAAATAATATATCAAATACCTTTTCTGTAAAACTTTATTGTCAGTGGGTAAAATTATCTTGCATCGAATAATCTTGGAGAAAAAAATTAAGTCACGTGCCCCTCCACGTACAAAAAAATCCCATTCAACTTAAGTGCGGGAACATTTTTGTGTATTCGTCAGCTGTTTGTATTACTGTAACAAATGTACAAAAAGACTTTTCATTATCAATCAAGAATATTTGTACGTATTTTTTATGATGTGATCATTATTTGTTTTTTTTAGTAAATGTTACTGAAAACTAAAGTGTGTCATGTATTTTATTTTCAATTTTCCCACAATTTGACCAGTGATTTGACGTGCTAATATTATGTCAATTTTATCTTGTTATTCTAACGAAGGCTTTCGCTGAAACGTTAATATAATAATGATGATATAAATACGTTATACATATAGATCTAGTAATAGCGTGTTGTAGTTGAATTTCCCATTCATATTTGTAACAAATATACCGATTATCAGTAATGTACACGTTCATTCTAAGCACATTTAAGTTAAAATCAATGATAATAACTTGTTTCAGTGTTCATTGAGGACACGTTTGCATAAAGTCTAATCGGGTCTGTAATTCCCGCCTCCAGAAAGTACATGCAAAGTGAAAGTACAAATGCTAGAATTCTGGCGCAATTAAGTGGCTTTTTATACATGTTATAGTTGGGTGATGTTGACTTCTGACATGATGTTATGTTGCATGTAACATATCCTAGGATTTCAGATTTTCATTCTTAGCACATTTAAGTTAAAATCAATGATAATAACTTGTTTCAGTGTTCATTGTGGACATTTTGCACCAAGTCTAATCGGGTCTGTAATTCCTGCCCCCAGAAAGTACCTCCAAGATAGCGTGTATATCGTTTGGATATTGGTATACGAATGTCGTCTGCATACACTGAGGCACATGCGCTATTCTTGCACCCGAATTTGTAAAAATTATAGGGATGACACGCTTGTTTTGGCACTGATTGTTTTTGTACTCCAATCGGATTTTGTCGTAGATGTAGCGAGCGTTGAGTTGGCTAGTTCCAGCACAGGCTCCTGTTGGTTCCTCCACATCTTCTGGGTACGCAGGACTTATACATACAATGATCCAGTCCGCCTGAAAGAATAAATACAGTCAAACCTGTGTTAAAGACTACCTCCGAATAGAGACGACCCTGCAAATAAAGACCAGCAGGGAGATCACAGTGCACTTTTCATATATAGTAGACACACCCGTGAATAAAGACCACCTGCAAACAAAGACCACATTTGTAGCTTCCCGTCAGTGGTCTTTTTTCACAGGTTTGACTGTATCTAGGATGCTGATTACTTGTAGGTTACAGAAGATCGTATGTTAAATAGATAGTTTCATTTATAATATTCAATATGAATTTCATTTAATATTTGCCGTTTGTCAGTCATCCCTGTATCTGAGCTGTGAAAACAAATTCAACATGTTAATATTAGGACCTAAATCAATGGTACGAAATACAATTTTTTTTTGATTGGCACTGAGTCAAGATCAGTACTAAGATTTAATCAATTCGTGACTAGCGTCTGTTAAAATACAATGTACATGTATATACCTTTTCAAACAGTTACGCTCCGAAACAGACGACAAGTACAATGTCCTTTGATCAGAACTTAAAGTGATATTACAGTATAATAGAACATTAATCAACGATTTATAAATACTCCTATAATAATGAATATTGCCACAGCTAAAACAAAAAAATATGGATCTGTATAATAGTTTCATTCACATTGAATATAGAGGAAATCTGTAAAATCATAGTCAAAAATAAAAAAAATCCACCCTTTTGTATATGTATATCTTAATTTGTATCTGTCAATAAGAGAAATTACTTCTTACATGATTGTAAAGTATCCACTGTGTTTTCAGCATCATTCTTGACCATAACTCTATATGGCCATTTTGAAGGGTAATATAACTTTAAGTTGTTACCCTGTTGCATAACAATTGTGCAAAAGCACACCTTTTGAAAGAAATAGTCTTGTCCAAATTAAAAGTCAGAATATCACATTTTGAAAAGGTAGGTAATAAATGGGTTAAATGGACAGGAAGACCAGTTACATAAGAACATTATGTAAACAGGAATGATATTTGTTTCAGAAATAATCAATAAATCAAATATATCTGACAATCGAAAACATGTAACTGATACAATAAATAATATATCAAGTTGACCTAAAATTATTATAAAAACAGTAGTGTCATGTGTTGTCAGTGTAACATTTAGTCTGCGTCCTCAGTGTCGATTTTCAACCATTTTTTTACCATATTTCCATTACATACATATTTTTTAAAGCTTAAAATAGGAACGCCCGACCAACTAGTAAATTGCTCAGTGACTGAGAAAAGCAGGGTCTTACCATTTTATAACATTTATCAATCCAGTTATCTATGTTAAGTCTTTGAGCAGCAAAACTGGCTCTATCCATGTCAAAGTCCACGTGTAATCTGCGTCCACGAGCATTGTGCACAAGTTCTTTTATCTCGCGAAAGAACAGATTTGAAACTTCTCCAAAACCAGTGGTATAAGTCACGAAGATACTGATATACGGACGTATGTTGAAATTAGGAAGACTTTCTTCTACCAGATGTGTAGTCTGGCCAGTGTGCCTGTATTCAGAAGGAGCGTGTCTTCGACTTCTTTTAATAGCAGAATTTGCTTTACTTTGCTGGCGCTCAGTACACTGTTGATTTGTATCACTGCTATTGAAAAGGAAGATTTGTCTAAGCGGATAAGCAATGTTGATATTTTGCGGAATATTGGAAACAGCAGGTATTTTTCGCAAAGAATGAAACATTCTCGGACGGACGTTTTCTTCTCTGTTGGTCTCGGCATGCCATGAGTGAGGTCTTTCTTCTGAGCGAAAAACATCCGCCGCTACAGAATATGAATTAAATGTGGAAACTGTGTCTTCTGACATTACAACAGGGTTACCGGAAACTTGAGTCGTGCTAAAATTCGCAGAATGACCATCATAAACTTGTTTTATGTTCGTCTCTTCACTAATGTCACTTTCAGAGCAACTGCTTGAACACTCAGAACTAGAAGTTCCTGTAGGTGTTTCTCGTTCAGGAAATTCCTCGTCATTGTCCTCCATAACGTACCCACATAGCCAGTTTGCAGATAAGTGTTACGTTTTAAAAACTATGATGCTCCACATTCTCCTCATAAACAGTAATTGTATCTCCAACACAATTTTTACAACAAACTATGTACTAATATTCCTACTCAGTGGTATTTAGAAAATTTAAGCAAAATTGTACGTCAGATAAACATTTAACTATCTGAGCACCTTTACAAGTATACTAAATACTATCTTAACTTGACATGGAATGTTTTCGTGGTACGCTAAATATAGCTTACAGCTCACATGCACCCGGGGAGATAAATTTAACTTTTGTCTACTATCGGATAATGAACCATTTATTTAACAGAATTAAAAACCATTTATCAATTTGATAATATTTTAAATTGTTGTTTTAAAATAATTAAAAGCTAGGACACTCATTAAGCGGGCAAGACAATGCCTTCAGGTCAAACCGAAACTGGTTTCTCCGTAAACATTTAGAATACTTTACCCGTGTTGCTATTACGGACAGGTTACCACATTTGTTACAGAAATAGATCTGATGTACAGCATGAAAACTGCACATCGTGTTTTACAGTTTCATCACCTGTATAACCAGGCTAATTATTTGATGCACCCCTGGTTCTTTTACATACCTGGTTTATAGCACCGATGCATATACCTAAGTTTAAAGTCTCACCCGATAGACCGTGGTGGAGCGGAAGATCTAATCTGCGATCGCTGGATTACAAGTTCGATACCACTTGACCACAAATCCACTTATCAAAAAAGTTCAATATTTGAAATTATTTGAACATACCTTTAATATGCAGTCTCATTTAAATTGGTGGACACAGTCAAAGATGAAAAGCATATAAATCCAATTGTTAATTAACACTAATTAGTCCACCTGTACACGTATAATGTTCTTTCTTATTGTTGTTAGAGGTATAAAATTATCAGTAACAGAGATAGTGTTCTCTGCATTTCTGTTCGCTGGACGGTTGTTTATTGTCAACATAGGGGAACCTGATCTGGGAATTGTCGAAATATTTGTTGCAGTGTGAGTTTCATTCATAAGTTTATTTAGGTCAGGAAGATGAGAACTATTTTTTTCCGTCAAAAATGACGGTGGCCATTTGTGAATCTTGAGTTTTTCTACTTGAAATTTTCAGAGTACATTATTTATGTAAAAATATTAAGAAAGAACCCCTTCAGGTACTGTTGTTAGGCTGTTTTACTGTATTGTTTTGTATTCATTATGTAACTACTTTTATGTTTCCACATAAGAATAGAGGAATTTTTGTCTTGTACTCCAACATTATGCTGAAAAGGCAGGGCGCCATTTATGAGTTTCTTATATTATGTCACTATTTTCAGTGCAGAATGTAGCTTGATGAATTTAATTAAGAAAACAGCTTTGAGCTCCCCATGAGCTATAAGTAGAACTGTTCAATAATTGAATTTGTTCACTAGCATTTTGATTGGACAAGACAATCACATGGTACATCTCAGAAGTGTATAAATACAGAGCAGAAACAGCCTGTTGGCATCTTCCTTCTGCATTAGCAGCTATTACATTGTAATAGGAAATGGAACTAGAAATAAAAGCTTCAGTAATATTCACATCTAGCAGAACATTACTGAATTTAAAAAGGTACAACTTTTGTGAAATTTCTCTATTTCTGACAATATTCTAAATAAAAGAAATAAACACTACAGTAATGAGAACATGTTAAACTACCATATGATTGCTTTTCCAAAGTGCTACACTGAAATAAGACATATTTTCAACAAGTATAAAATGTGTTAAACTTGACTGTAATATGATGTAAAGAAGATCCCATTACATAGGCTGAGTCCTACTACTATATATGAAGACTTTCGTATTTCGTGAAGTATTAAAGGCGCTATAACCATGTACATGTCGTAGCGTTTTTGTATGGAATCTGAGCGGGGCCATGTTTCACTTGTGATGCTGATACTCGTGCGCATACCTTATCCTGACAAGATACTTGGGTTCCGAACAGCAACCGTGGGTGCTTATCTGCAGAAGTCGATGCTTTCTATTAGAGAGTCTACACGTTTGTGTGTGAGGTCATAGGGCGTGACTGTACATACATACGGGTTATCCACCGTGAGGACCTACATGCATTTTACTGGCTGACATCGGCCTCCTTGACTATAAGGGAACCCTCGATAGATGGCGTTACAGTGCGTTAAGATGCGAGGTACCTTACAATACTTTAAATGGTTTATGATATACATGTGCATGACAGTGCCAGCTGCACACAAGATTTTAACTAGGAATTTCTAAGTACAAATCAAGAAAGTTTTTCACAGAGTTATCTTTACTTGCTTACAGATACGTGTCATGATGGAACATAAGTATTCCAACTTTCAAAGTAATATTTCAAAAGTTTAAGTCAACAAGTCTGCAAGAAAGAAAAATTGAACTGAGTTTTAAGTCAAAAAGGGCCATAATTCAAATGAAATCCTTGACAGAGTTACCTTCTCTTGCCTACAGATGGGGACACTGATGCAAGCAAGTATTCCATGTTTCAAAGCAATATCTCAAGGGGTTAAGTCATTAAGTGCCATGGATTCTATCTATATTCAATGTATTTTCTTAAGAAGTCAAAAATGGGCCATAATTCTGACGAGTTATGTACTCTTGTATGTGGATGGAGGTAATGATAGTAAATAAGTATCAAAGCAACATTTATAATAGTTTTGAAATAAAGTGGGGTGGCACGAAAAACTTAACCAAGGTCAATGCACTTTCTAAGTCGCAAAAGGGCCATAATTCTGACAAAAACTTTGACAGAGTTATGTACTCTTGTCTATTGATGGAGGTTATGATGGTTAACGAGTATGGTAAGTTTCAAAGCAATACCTCTTACGGTTTTGAAATAAAGTGAAGTGGTACTAAAACTTAACCAAGGTGTGACACCAACGCCGAGGCGAGTAGGATAGCTCCCCTTTTCTTCGAAAAGTCGAGCTAAAAACTGCAACTTTTCCAATAATCGATGTATCGATATTTTGCCTCATTAAACTGAAGATAAAATCGGTTTAACCGTCATATCTATATGCTCACCGAAGTTGCATATGGTCGCCGCTTTGTCCGTCCCACATTCGTTTCCGGGCTATTTCTCAGCAACTATATACTGGCGGGAATTAATGTTGATATTCAGTTCCAAGAGGAGATATGCATGTTCTCCACGTGTTCCAGTTCGATTATTATGCCCCTTTCGAAGAAAAGGGGTATATTGGTTTGTTTCTATAGAGTTATGTCTCTTTGATTACTGCTGCATGGTAACTTTTAATACTTATGCGATATTATCACTATTCACAGAGTTATTGCTCTTTGATTTTTTAATTTTTTTGCTGTAGATAATTAATTACGAAATTCTTATCCGCTCAATTTCTCAGCAGTCAATGACTGGAATTAAACAGTGCTTCATGGGAAGACTCCGTACTTAAAGAAGATGCACAAATTATCAGCATGGTTATGAATTATCTCCCTTTTTTTATTACTCAAAATTATTTCTCAGCACTCAATAAGATGGAACCTTTAACAACTAAAAAGAATGAAGCAACAACTTTGCACATTCGCTCCCTTATTCTCAATTATCTCATTTAATGAATTGTCACTTCTATCAATTATTTCATGTAATGGATTTGCTTCCATTCTTATGGTGGGGTGCTTCGGCGAGCATCATTCGTTTCCAACGATACTCTTGTAATCTTCTCATTTCGTAGCTTATTCAGCATGTAGAAAAAAATAACACAATATTTAACAACAAAAAGCTCATCGAAATGTTCTACCATATCCTGTTATTTATGTACACATTATTGAATCTGTTCAGAATGATGTAGATTCACCAGGTTCTTTCAAGTGTAAAGCCTGATATTTCTAGTGTGTTATGTAGAAGAATTTGGTGTTAGAATGACCAATGATGGAAGGGAATGCAGGAGTATTGAGAGTGGCATACAAGGTAGTGGTCCGAGAATCATTGCTGCTTCTAACAACAGCAACCTTAAGAGACTTGACGAGACATGACGGGACCGGACGAGACTGGGTTTATGTAGGTGATCTAAAAGTAGTTTTGCAGACATTTGCCTCACAAACTTACTGTTTAACTGGTTATACCATTTATTGTATAAGTATATATTGGTAAGGCAATGGTAATTCGATTGGTTGGAATTTCCACTGAAGGTAACGAGAAACACAGTGTCCTAGCGTACAGTAAGCCGAAACGGAAGTTGCTGATCTGTACGCTGATGATCAGTTAGTTAGTGGCACAAATTGAGGCCACCACGGTCTAGATTTTGTATTGAAAGTTTATCTAAATCGTCTTTTTTGAAGGAGATATTTTTGGGGTAAGTGTACCAGTTATTTATACTTTTATTGTGATCATCTTTGCTTCAAGTAAGGTGTAGTATAGTTGCAATCGGCCTTCGTTCCCAGTTTGATCACTGTCAAATTGACAAACGGCCAGAGAAAATTTGACTTTGTGTTCGCATATTTCATTGTATATATAGTTTCTGGTCTATAATTGTACTGGCGTGGAAGAAAAAAATATTTTTCTGACTCGTAGACTTCCTTGAATCGAGATTGAATGACTTGATGCAGAAAGAATAACTGTTTTGTTCCTTCACTGTAAGTGACACGACTGTACGCCTAATTGCAACTGTACACAATCGTTAGTTGTGCAGAAGTATAAAAAAACTGTACGCTTAGTTGTCGAAATAGTAAAATTTTTCTGATAAATTTAGTGTTTGATTATATCATTTATGAACGATAACAAGTAGAAATTAATGTTATTTCTGCTATGGTTTCCACGTTTCAAAAAGCCGCTACTAGTTGCATTTTTCCCACTCCAAGTAATTTTTCGTGTATATCGGGCATTTTCAAGACGATTTAATGTATGTCCGGGTCCGTATTTGCATCCTTACTACAGATGAAGCATGAAATACTAGTTTTGAACTTGGTCCCAATATAAGGTTACATTAGGACCCAGTTTTGAACAATAAAAGCCGATTTGAAAATCAATCAATGTTAGCGTTAGACACGCTGATATTTGTGTCAAAAAAAGAGCTCAAACATTTTAGTGGCACTCGAATAATTAAACTATACTTTTTTCGAATCATTAGATACGTCTTTACTTTGAACCTATTGTGAATCAATGACGGGCGCCATATTGGCAGGATCTGGCTGAACCCAAAACTGATCAGCCAATATTTTCTCTGAGTTTTATTATTATTAACAGCAAAAATATCGATAGATTTTATGTGATTGCTTACAATTTCATTTGTGTCTTTTTAGGTTTGCCTCCAGAAAAAGATGTTATATTGGTAAAGAATGACCGTCGGTCGAAATTGATATATTAGGACCGTGTGGACTACCTCATCAATTGGTCGAAAATAACATATTCTGGCATTCAGAGTTATGTATGGTTACACTTATGTTGAAACGGATGAATGGGTGACCTTTTCGTTCGTTGTATGATTGGCATACATTATGCAAACCAACCAGGTATCCGAAGAACAGACTACTTAGCATTGATTGGCGCTTAAGCAATAATGATAGTAAAACAGGACATTGTACAAGTCCATCATGAAACGGACGAAGCTGCAATCATATATCCGTCATCATATAACCTGCAGGCATGCATGGTGTTGGACGAGCAATATGTATCGGCAAAGAAGTGACATGCAGGAAGGAGCTGCGAAGTTGTTGAACCATGATAAGGGTATAGAGATAAAATTCCAGGGACAAAGTTAATACGATTCATCAATATTGAGTGACAAGTTAATGCAAAACTGTGACAAAGTCCCATGCACATACTAAACAGTATCCTGAAAAATATTGTAACTACATTTTTTGTAATTCATGTAAGACATATCAAATTCGATGTGCTATAAAAGCAGAAGGGTAGCTAGGATAACTTATAATGTATTATTATAAATATGTTGTCAGCAAAAGTATTCCCCCGCTACAAATATAGAGGCTGGATCTTGAAACTACCCAATACATTCTAGAAAAGTTGCAGTCATATTGTTAGCAAACAAGGAACACAATGAGAATATAAGAATTGTTCTAAATTTTCTATAACTGTTTAATATTTCTTTTGTAATTTTAACAAAGTTGCATGCATCCTGTTGAACACATATATGTTATAAACTTATAATCATTGCAAGTGCAGACGACTATGTGTTCAGCATTGAATCAGAAATCAACAGAAACACTCAAATTGTAGAAAAGAGTAAAATTGGCCGTGCCACTGCATATTTGCTTCATCATACTTTATTGAATTTTCTTTTAGGAGTCATTCATTTATTTTTTACATGTACAAACAGAGGAATTTTGAATCAGTGAAGAATGAGTGGTGGTTAATAAAGAGCATAATAAAATAATATCAAGTTTTATATCGTCAGGTGGTTGTGTTCTTCCTACAGACACAATCCTATCCAGCAGTGCTTATGAATACTGTACGCCGACTTAACAATTTAACATGGCCATAATCATAATTGCAACACATTGACAGTATGTACATGTACACAAAAGTCCAATGGTTTTGAAACGGAAAACCGCCGTCCCATATCCATAAATGACGTCTGGTTAATACCAACAAAATCTGGTCTTTCACATTCAGTTTATATGGCAAAACTTAGAGAAAGAGTAGAAATCGGTCATTAAGACCAAAACGCTAAGTCCTGTATAACCGTCCAGTAAAAAGTCAGTATCGTTTGTAATGCTGAAAGCTGAGTTTCGGTGTATCTTGTCCACTTAGATCTACTATAGAAATAATAGTGATCAAGTGCAACTCAGTCAGTTGTATGTGTACACTTATCGCCAATTACTGCCTCAATTTGATTATTTCTCAATTCTGTAAAACAGTGTGCATCAACCTGCATTACACTGGTCATTTTGGCAGTGGTGTAGCAATAAATGTTTTATCATTCTCCCATTGCAATGGGGAAAAGTCACAATTTTCAGTCTGCATTGGCGTTAAATTGGATCCTTTGTAGAGTAAACCATATGTAAAGATGGCATTCAGGTGCCCTTAGTTGGTTGCCCATCCACAGAATGTATGGAACACACCTGTAAAATTTAAACAAACACATTTTAGGAAACCATTATCTATATACCGCGAAAACAGTGCAAATCTAATTAAAATAAAAATGTACATGTATTTAATTTACATGCAGCTCATTTTTCTCTAAATTCTCTCTCGGAATTCCTACTGACTGACGGTATGAGATTGCATTGTTGTTTTCTAACACTCCAATAGTAAGTATGCATTACAAACCCGGACATATATCAATCGTCTTGAACAGGCCCAATATACATGAACAATTACTTGAAGTGGATAACAACTGCAATAGCGGCTTTTCGAAACGTGAAAATCATGTCAGAACATTAATTAAATCTATAAATATTTTGACCAGACACAGATCTTCAAAGATATTTATAACACTAATAATGGCATAATGTGACCAATCAATGTGACCAATGAATGCGTAATTTGGCTTGTAAACTCGATGCTAGTAAATCGAACATATGATTTGGTTTTATTCATTAGAATTCTGAATATTATTTTTTTGAAACTAATCGTACAGTCTTATATTGAAATGTTGCAACTAAGCGTACATTCGTGTCACTTTAAGTGATGGAACAAAACAGTTATTTTTTCTGCATCAAGTCATTCAATCTCGATTCAAGAAGTCTACGAGTCAGAAAAATATTTTTTTCTTCCACGCCAGTACAATTATAGACCAGAAACTATATATACAATGAAATATGCGAACACAAAGTCAAATTTTCTCTGGCCGTTTGTCAATTTGACAGTGATCAAACTGGGAACGAAGGCCGATTGCAACTATACTACACCTTACTTGAAGCAAAGATGATCACAATAAAAGTATAAATAACTGGTACACTTACCCCAAAAATATCTCCTTCAAAAAAGACGATTTAGATAAACTTTCAATACAAAATCTAGACCGTGGTGGCCTCAATTTGTGCCACTAACTAACTGATCATCAGCGTACAGATCAGCAACTTCCGTTTCGGCTTACTGTACGCTAGGACACTGTGAGAAAGAGAAGATGCATTCTGATTTTAAGGCTATTTTATGCTAAAAGTAGTTTTGCAGACCTTGGCCTTATGAGCTTGCTGTTTAACTGGTTATACTATTCATTTTATAAGTATATACATTGTACTGGTAAGTCAATGGTACCTCGAGAATGGTTGAAATTTCAACTGAAGGTAACGAGAAAGAAAGAATGCATTCTGGTTTTAAGGGTATCTTATGCTTTACTTGAATTATGACATTTTGTATTCAATGTTGACCCCTTTTACATTGTTGCAACAACCGTACGGTCAATATTGATCACTGTATGTATAGGTTATAGGTCTATATTACAGGAATAAACAAATTATTGCGAGGGAGCGTCAGAGAACCGATGTAATAAGTTTGTTTATTCCTGTAATATGGACATATAACCGGCTTACAGTTTTCCCATCTACAGACAATATTTGTATTGAAATATATAGAGATTAAGGGCGGAGCTTAGCTCTGTGATGTCACAGTCTCACTTATTGGAAAAATAAGTGAAATAATTATTTTCATATTGGAGATATTGAGTCAATATGGAGAATACAATTAGCTTTTTTGAATGAAATAGGGGCATTTGATTGGATTGGAAAGTAGGGCAAACTGTAAAATATGTGAATATATTACTACTTTATGAAATAAAGGATGTCATCTTCAAACAGTCTTCAGAAGTCTAGGAAAAAGAAGTTAACGGAACAAATCATTTTCATTGAGTAACGATGTCACTGTGCAGACGAGTTTGATTACACTTAGAAGTTGGAACTCAGTGTTGTTTAAGGCCTCTAATACAAGGTTGCGACACCTCAATTCCTATCCTATGAATATCGTACCAACAGGTTTAACGACGTTTCTTCTTGCACGGTGTAACACATACGTTTAGACAAGCATTGTGGTTTACCGAAATGTAAAGATAGCTGTTGTTAAAAAAAGAAAATGTGCGTTTTTCTCTACCAACGTTAGGGGGGACATAAAAGGATATGCAGGTAGTTTGTGTTTTCTCACATGCGTATATACATTGAGTCGTAATGGGTCGGGTGTCTTAAGTATTAGATCTATGTATCTGCCTGAAGAGTGGTCAAAGTTACGTGCATTAAGAAAAAACAACCAAATAACAAATATTGCACTGTAAACAGCACTTTACAGGGCCACCATACAGTACACCTCGCCGTTAATACTTTGTTGTCTTCATAATGTATCCCGACATGGTTCTCTTTATTGACTTCTAAATGTAAGTCAACGTCACATAGGGAGACATTTCATGGTCTTTCATAATTGTATTAAACCTTGTAAACGCTTCGTTAATTTTGAATTGAACTACATGTTTGATACGTACTGGTTTGACTCATGGCTGTTTATATCGACCCAACAATAAAGTACATTTTGTATTGGGGATTATCATAAATGTAGTTCATTCCTTGCGTTTGAAAGAGGATTTTGGAAGATATTAGCATTCAACGTGAACATTATAGTTTAGCACTTATACTTAGAATAATAAACGAATACCCAAAGTTATGATTAAAATAAAATAATCAGTAACTAAATAGTTTTGTTTTTCAATGAAGTGTAAAAATTAACTTGACAAACAATTTAGAAAAATTAACTTTTATTTCTATCCGCTGATAATAAGAAATAACTCGTATACATTGTAAGCTATTGTTACATGTTTTCAAAGCGTTTATTGTATTGATCATACATGGGTATCGTATATAAAGTCTCGGTTTAACACGTTCTCGAGTTTGAAACCTTGACCAACCCTTTAGCTATGCGTCGGTGAAATTATTTTGATGCTTTTATTTTTTGCGTACTGATTATTCCTCGTATGTTGCAAAAGTCTCTTAATTAGCATCATTTCGACAGTAATATGATTTAGTTAAAACATTGAAATGGTGTGCCATTAAAAGCGAGAGCATGGTCATGCCTGTTTCTTGTATTACACTTTAACAAAGTGACTTGATTGAACCATTAAAATGACATTCAAATCTGCCTGACAGTTGGTTTTAATCAGTATTTCAAAATGCATTTACAAGTGTATGTTTTAATGTCGACTATGAATTGGATGTCACAATTTAATGTCAAATAAACTATATGTTATGTTTTGTTATGTTTTAAATATTTTGGCTCTAATTAGGTTATATTTGTAGGATAGGAAACGAAGTGTTATGGGTATATAACAGAATATGTTTTATTTACTGGGGCTATATGAAGGGAAGGACTGAGGAAAATCGAGGCTGTAACTGTTTTATCGCATGGTGAAAAAAATATTAAAAATACATTTAAGACAATTTTTAAATTTCCTTTTTTTCTCAATATTAAAGCATCCCATCTGACCAAAAAAACAATAAGTTTTGCACTATTTACTAGACAGTCTAACCTATTTCGATCAACACCTTAAAATTAAATTCAGAACTGAAATTGTGTTTACATTTATCAAGTTTTTTTTTAAATTTTGATTGGATCACTGTTCTTTTCTCTGCTTAAAGGGGTAACTGAACTATATAACCAACTAGATGGCGCTGGGGCAGGTTTTTCAGTATTTTCAAACATGTTTCAGATTAGAGACTCTTTTTTTTAATTTTTGACAAAGTTACAGAACTGTTTCCTTTTAAATTTGTTACAAAGGTAAACTGTGCCATTTCAAAACAGTTCATCCAAAAATCTTAATTTCATATCACTTCTAAAAGAGACTTTGAGAAAAAAATCACAGTAGGCTCATATTTAAACCCTGTAGACGAAAATGAGGAAACCAATGAAGATTATTCTTATCTCAAGTATTATAGTTCAATTTGACAAACCTAGCTATGGCTTAGAAAAACGTCAATGTGATCCTGTGGAACGGAGAAGTGACGTTACTTATGAAAGCTTTGGTGATTATGATGAAAGAAAAGAAGACTTCTTTTTATATTCATTAAAATGAAGCAATTATTTCGTTTTGTTTTCGTAAGTAACTTTTGTATACATGCACGTACGGTCCTGTGCATTATTCATTCAAAGCGCTGCGCAACCTTCAAAGTGCTGAAAAGAACTGATAATATTTGAGTTATAAATTGATTCGTAATGTAATCAAATAAAACAATTGTAGACAATGTCTCGTACACTATTTGACAGCTCTAGATACTTTTTACTTTCACCCCCTAAAACTGAAAAATGAAGAAAAAGGTCGCTTTTTGGGTCATTTTATTAACTATATATAACTCAATTTTGATATAAACATAGTGACGTGTGGCCAAAAATTTTCAACTTCGTTAAAAATAGAAATGGGGAAACTACCCCGAGTTTCCGTAACGATGACCGAATTACAGGTATTTATGTATACATGCATATTAGGATAGGCTGTCGTCTGCTTCAAAATTGACGGTACATGTATTTGACATTTCTTTTAGTCTAAAGTCACGTTCTTCTCGTCACGTGCAAGAAAGTCTGTTATCAACTACTGCATCATCTTGAATACAAAGTACATGTACTGCTTTGTCATGGTGTCGGTGCAGAAAGGCATAGTACCAGAAATGCCCGGTCAAAGATGGCCCACTTTTTATCACAAAGGACACGTTTTAATTGTATTTTTATATTCAATTTTCATAAGTTCAAACTGTTTGTTTTCAGATAAAACAAAATAACTGGATTATAATCGTTTAAATCTTTAATTAACAAGGAATGATTGACAGCATACATTGAATCACTGAAACTTTTGTAGACTACACCACATTAGAAAGTTTTTTATAAAATAATCTTTTTATCTCCTGTTGTACCTATCTTAACAGAACTTTAAGTGTTTACAGTCTCAAAACACTACGCCCTGCAATTCAAAGTGCATATTCTGATAAGTGGGCGTTCTTTGACAGGGCCTTTTTGGTTCTAGGCATTTCTGGGCCTAAACCTCGATCGCCCTGTCTGCATTGTGACGGTTGTATTTTAACCATTACAGCGTCGATTTTCCATTTGTCCATCTTCCAGTGTACCGTTAATTGGCCAAAGGGTTGGTCGAAGCTGGGTCCTATTATATTTTAGGACCCATGTCAAAGAAAATGCAACGCGCTAACCCAGTGACAGAAAAGCGAAGTAACCGGGGAACTGCCATAATTTTCAAGCTCAAAAACAGTTATAAACTGAAATAGTGCAGTAAAAGCTCTGTACGTGTTATTTGTGTCGTTGAACATATGCCTTGAAAACTAAGTTTACATGTCGGCTATTGTTCGATTATTTACTTAGTACTCCGTTAAGTCAAAATAAAAGTCAAACGTAGTGACGTCGGTTCGTCTGCAAACAGTTTATTATATTTTATTTTTTCTACATTTGAGATGAACATGAGACAAACATGACTTGTGGAATCGTTTTGACAAAAATTGTGTACGTTGGCTTATAAATTTTGGGAAAATATGGTGACACGGCTTGATTAAAACAGTCAATTTTGACCAACACTAGCGCAGTGTAGCCTGCTTCTACAGGCGTTCCGTGAGTCGGAGGCCGGGAAACAGAAACGCTTTTCAGTGTTTCCCACCCATCTAAAGACGAACTGGTTAGAAACCTGTATCACTCATCTTCAGGAATATAATTGCACTTTACAATCATTCAAGTGAAGGTTTCATGAAGGTCAACTTGAAGCTTCTAGAATCTGATTATGTTCTATTAGCTTCCCTGTGAGGTTGAGACAATTATATGCATCAAATTCAAGGTCATCATTGGAAACGGTTAGAAAAAGAAACACCCCTCCAGCCCCGCTGGTTTCTAAAACTTGGAACTTCTACAAAACTTCTACAAAACTTTATATACATTCCAAGACTCATGAGGCAATGATTGTCCACATACCTGGAGACTGGGTCTTAAGTTATTACGTATCATGTAGGACCCAGATTCCAATCTGATTGTTCTGGGTAACATCCATTGAATAAGTTTATAGTTCTTATATAAATATAGATCTAGATCTATATATGTCCTGTTTTCCATTCCAAGCCACGTTCCATCGTTTTAGGAAGGACAAAAAACCACTGAAAGTTACTAAACTGCCTTATACACATGTGTATTCAGGTCCATGACTGCGTAATTATATGATCCAAATTTCATAACACCCGGAAGGTAGATCTAGGTCAAAATGTCAAGGTCAATATCGTCCAACGAATTTGTTGAAATATGTTTGCAAAACTAAGCACATAGTTCAAAATTCATCACTGCAGCTTCAAAAACTTTTAATGTTTCTGCAGTTCCTAATTTCATGTGAAATAAGAGACGAAGCATTTCAACATATAACCAATGGGAGTGTTTTTTCATGTTTATTTAAGGGTAAACAATCATCACATTCAATTTCTTCAAGCCATTGCCTGGTGCACCAACAACAGGTGTTTAGGCAAGCAATCTACATAATAGCTATAACATGCATTTAAACAGATGGATTTCTATTTTTAGTAACAGCAACCTTGACCTTGACCACTGGGACTTAAAAAGCAATCAAAAGCTACATTTCAATACAAGTCACCCGCAAAACAAGTTTATGACAATACCTCAGTCTTGCAGAAGAAATTTTTTTATTTTTTCTTTTGTTGCCATGAAAACCATGGAGTGTTGCATTAAATGGAAATTTTTTTAACAACTTTTGGTAGCTTTATGCAGGAAAATCCCTGCCAAGTTTCTTCAAGATTAGCTGTGATGTTATTTTTAAGAAAATGATGGACAGACATAAGATGGTTGTAGAGTGACCCACAGTGTAACTTTAAGCCAAGTGAGCAGAAAACTATTAAGAACAAATACTTCAACTTTTTCTCTTTTTACTAAAATGTTTTCATTGCATAGTTTTAATACAAAATATATATAATATATTTATTCTAAAGTCTCTACCTGTACACAATCATTTAAAAATATATATATTTCTATATAATATGATATAGAGAATCTACATGTTTAAAACAGAAACCAGTGAATCCACACTGACTCAGTCTTGTTTAATGAGTTAAAACATGAAAACAAAATGAAAGTACAATTTGTTTACGACAAGGTGACATTGACATAGCTGCATGAAAAGCCCAATTATATGGTGTAGATACATTGATTGTAATGTTAAAGGATCAAATCATCTCTTGCATGATGCATAATATCTACTTGTTTAATGTGTATGCATTTACCTTTTATGTCATTGTCACTTTATCCTAAATCAACTGTACATGAATCACAGAATGAAGATTTCTTTAGATTATAACAAAAAGTATTTTTCATATACCGTACCCTGGCATTTAAAATTGGTGTTAAGTGCCATGTTCAAGGAACAATAAAAATATGTATACAATTTGTATTTTTAAGTCAAAATGGACTGTATGATTACCAGGTTATCTTTAAAGACCAATGATTAATCTCTAAAGACCTATGATCAATTTTCAAAGACCATGATCAATCTCTAAAGACCTATGATCAATTTTTAAAGACCTATGATCAATCTTTAAAGACCAATAATCAATCTCTAAAGACTTTAGAATGATCAATCTTTGAAGACCAATGATTAATCTCTAAAGACCTATGATCAATTTTTAAAGACCAATGATCAATCTCTAAAGACCAATGATCAATCTTTGAAGACCAATGATCAATCTCTAAAGACCTATGATCAATTTTTAAAGACCAATGATCAATCTCTAAAGACTAATGATCAATCTCTAAAGACCAATGATCAATTTTTCAAGACCTATGACCAATCTTTAAAGACCTGTGATCACTTTGCATGTTACAATAAGTTATGGATCTTATATAATATTACCACTTCTGATGTCTTGCCAATGTTATTTGTGTAAATAAATTCCTAACCTTGTGTAAAGTAACTTGTCAGTAGATTATCACTGTATGTATGTTATAAATATAGAGCAGTAAAATTAAATGGTCTTACAAAAAATCAAAAATGCTTTCTGATAACACTTAATTATTCTTTAATAATTGATATGAATTCATTAATTAGTCATTGATAATTGATATGAATTCATATCAAAGAAAGGCACATGTCAACCTGGGTTTAGATTAAATAGAACACATAGTTCTATCATTATATCATGCTATCAATAAATTAATTACTCAATCGGATCATAATGGCATTATCCTTTAATTGGACTGTGGTCTTGAACAGTGACAGTGGTTGAAATCATAAAATAAATGTAGAAAGTATGACTAATTTACTGTGTAAGCGTCTAAATTAACATAGAATATAATAAAAACAATGAACGATTAATGGACTATGACACGTTATGATTAGATAATGAATTCTATATTTTGTACAAATATGGGACTAAGGTATAATACAACAAAATGGGCCAGCCATTTGTGCTTTGTCAGAACAAATATTAACAAATATATAAAACAATAAAACATAAATATTTGTAAGATTAGGGTATGACTAATCTACTGACAACACACTTGAACAAGGCCGTTCCAGACATACAGACTGGGTACGTTTTCCATGCAAAATTTGAAGACAGAATTCGTTACTGCCCACACACTTAAATAAGGCTGTTCCAGATACAGACTGGGTACATTTTCCATGCAAATATGCATACAGAATTTGTTAATAAATTAACTGGTCTCCCCAACAAATTTAATGGTCCAAGGACAGTGATTATTCTAGAAGTACCATATACTATAACAAATAATGCTTGGGAAAGTAGCTTTGTCAAAGGACAGTTCTTGGTCAATTCTTTTCTCTGGATTACTAAAGAGTTAGTCATTGCAGAATTTATTTTTAAAAAACCATTATATCCTTACCCTGTTAAATTTCTAAAATGGACTTGTCAATCTTTAACTTTGGGTAGAACCATTAACTATTTAAAGGGGATATACAGTGTAAATTAATTGACTGAATTATGAACAGTGCAGATCATAATCAGACAGCACAGATGTGTAGGTTGATCATGATATACACTTGTCGTAATGGCCATTTCATTTGCCGCCGCGGGGTAACAGTTAACTGAGCTTAATCATAGTTATTAGCATTTGAATAAAATACCAAATGCTTCACTGCACCAACCGAATGTCAATCTGTATATTTTTCTACACTCAGCATGATAAAGACGTCTCGCATAAGAGTCAAAACAGGTCTTAAATACAAGTTAAAAACCTTGCATGCCTTGATTGTGTGTTTCACACCCTCTTACAGTGTTGATATATAACCTATTTTTGTGTGTATATTTGTCAATATTAATCTGTCTGAACTATTTTGCACAGTCATGCCTACATGTTTATACATTTTGTATTTACATATGTAAACAAACGCACATAAAGTGAAGCATGCAGATTGCAGAATGATAATCAGAGATCTCCGGAACAATGTCTTTTAAAATAATATTTTATAGTATTTTGTAACATTTAAATAAGTTTTACCTAAAAAGGAATTTAATGTCCCATGATCACTTTGGATATTAAAACTTATTAATAGAGGCACTTTTATTACGAAAAATGTTTTACTGCAAAATTGCGCATTACACGTACAATAAAACCCAAACAACACATCCTATATTAAAAGTACACTGTATATTATAAATATACATCTGCAAATTTTTTTTTCAAAGATAACACTTTTTTGTGAAAAAATAACAACATGGGAATGAAAGAAAGACAAATGTCAACAATATTGTCTTCCTAAATAAATTATTATACATAACCTGTGAAAAAGACCTCTGTAGGTTAACCTAATCATAGAGTATGGTATATATAAATCAAAGCGTAAGATCCATTAATTCTAATGCCAAATATGTTAGTATATAATTAACACATGTAAATGCTGAATGAGATCTTTTTGAATACTAAAACTTAAAGGAAAATGAAGCTGTATGATTTTGTTTTTGACCTCGTTAAATTGACCCTGCTGGCTGCAAAAGGATTTTGCCTTTGCAACCAGTACTGACTATGACCAGCATGTAGATGAACACAGTCTGATCATGATCTGCACTGCTACACATTATACACAAAATGTGCAAACTTAAACACCTACTTTCAGGCTTGTGTTACTGTTGCAAGCTAGGACAGTTGTTCTAAATTGTGTAATGAACCAAACACTTCAAATGGCCTAATTACCATAAATAACTTGTTTGGCATGAAATAGTACACCTTAATATGGGAACTTGAAACATAAGCTTAACACCAGGTAAAAAAGCAGGGTACACGTGCACTTAACAAAAACATACCTTGGTTTAAATCTAGTCCAAAGAATATATATCTAGTCTAAGGTATGGCATGGTGAAACAATACCTTAAGGAGTCACCAAACTGTATTACTAGTTCTTATGTCTGCTCCACTCCCTCCATCAGACAACTAGGCCTACATTAAGTGTTTTGAAAACTTATAATTATGTATGTCAACTTTGTATTACTATTTTGCAACATCAAGCAGGGTTTCATATTTAATTGGTCCCTTTTTTGCTTTAAAATTCTTGAAAATTGGTCTTTGTACAGAAAGTTTGCTTTGGATATAGTAAGGTTAGTACTGAGACCTGAAACACTAATTTCTATTTTTTTGTCTAATCAAGCAATTGCTTCGATTTTTTTATGTAGATATCCCTGTTTTTAAGCAGCCATAATAATGTACCCAGTATACATTAATTGGTCAATTTTGTTGAAGATAGGAATCCAGAAAATAATGCCTTTGACAATACCAGATACATAGTGTAGTTTGTGAGATAAACCTAAACTCCAGAAAATAATGCCTTTGACAATACTGGATACAAAGAGCCGTTTGTGAGAAAAACCCTAGTCAGGGGTTTTATTTTTTTAAATATCTCTAATGCCCAAGGATAATCATCCAGGGAAGTCACTCTAAGAAATCTTTTCTATATCCAAAAATGTGTGAATGATTCAAGATGGCTGAAATCTGCCATGACCTAAAATGGCTGCTATTATTTGCTCAACGTCATTGGGATATTTGTAAACTAGAGTTGAGCGCATGCATGACGGGATATGTCCAGGTACCGTTCCATAATTGGTGAACATAACAGGTATGGTCCTTTTGTTCTGCGACTGGTTACTGTAATATTCATGACGCAGTTTATCATAGATGTATCTTGCATTTAGCTGACCACTACGAGGAGAAGCCTGGTTGCGCGGATCTGGCTCCTTTATGTCAGCGGCGTATGTCGGTGAAACACACACTATCACATGACTTGCCTGCAAAAAATACCAATATTTTAAACCCAGTATATCCTGACTAATTATTAGTACAAGTACTCACATCCATAATACATGTACAGCTTGAGTTTTCACTGAACTTGTTGCATTCTTGATAACATTATCACATTAAAATTGATAAATATATCCTTATAATAATCATCATGGTGCATGGGTACTGGAGAACTATTTTTTTTCAAAGATGAAATTTTTTTTCATGTACGTTTAAAAGTTCAAGCCTTTAATACTTTTAGTATTGCCTTTAGGTATGTTGCATGACAAAAATATCTTTAGGACTTTTGGTACAATTATCAATTAGTCTAGCTAATTACCATGCACATTGTACAAAGATATAAATTGGGACATTTTAGTAATCAAATCATTCTCGGAAATTGTTCCAAAATATCTTACCTCTCGGACATTTTTGTCTATCCAATCGAGCTTGTTCAGTCGCAATGTTGCGTAAGAGGACTCATCCATGTCAATTTTCACACGGATTCCAGCTATGCGCAGCTGTCTGCAAAGGGTTATCACATCCTGAATGAATTGCTCTGGATCTGTGTTGCCATTCCAACTGTATGAAACAAACACAAAGCCTGACCTTTCGTCATTGTCCCCTGGCTGCCCGGCTCTGTCTCCCGACCTTGTGCCACTGTCCCTCGATCCCCTGTCATTTAATTGAGAACTACTACCTGATGACGTACCCCTATGAGCACGTGAAAACTGAGCACTGTTCCGTTGAGTGTTATTATCAGTTGAATTTTGTTCGTTACTTGATAATCTATTTGGCGAATTACCTGGGGCCGTTAATGGTACATTACTAGGTGGCCTATATGGAGCGTAATGAGACGTCTGATTCTGTGGAACGGAACAGTTAGATGAATCACTTGGCATAATGTTTCTTGAGCAAGCCTGCGGATCTGTTACAAGTCCAGCGTTACCAGATTCTAGATTGTTCATGAAAGTTTCACCAACAGAATTGGATTGTATACTACTGGAACTATTTGTACTATTAAGTGGCACTCTGCTCTCTGATGATATACTATTGTAAGGGGAAATCCTACTATAGATTGTTGCTTCAATTTTGTCGGCATTTTCTTCAGCGGATTTGGATCTATTTGGATTATGACCTTGAGGCACTAAGAGCATGGAGTCCGATGAAGAATTCCTAATTAGTTCAGTTCCACTGTGTTCAGGGGAGCCATGCCATGACTTCCTTAAATCTGTATCTGACAATTCAGTCTTCTGTGGAACCGAGTTATTTCGTGACCTTGACCCAGTTTTGGGTATTGCTCCTGCAAAATGTCTGCAAACTGGACACTTATCAATCATATCACCGAGTCTGTGTGGTCCAATATCCGACTTGGAACACAGTCTTCTTTTATTGGATGAAACTGCCTCTGCTTTATCACTTTGTGTAGTAGAATTTACATCAGAACCTTGCTCTCTGTCTGACTCACTGAACAAGAAAGTTTCATTAGAATTCATATCATCTTCCACTGAACTACTGTCATCAGAATCTAGATATAGCTGTGAAAACTCATTGCTTATACTTACAGAATTTTGTCTTGAGGTATGTTCTTGCCTCTGACCTTGACCCCTATTTTGTGGCACTGAATAACCCTGACCTTGACCCCTATTTTGTGGCACTGAATAACCCTGACTGCGCCGACATGGGGCCTTTAGATCACTGCTAAGAGTAAGCCTTTGTGTTTGTTCAGGATCTGACACTAACCTACAAGACTCGCACTCACAATGGCCTGGATTTATTTCCCCAGTCATAACTCCATAAGGATTAAGTCCCCTTTCATCATTCCCAGAATTTGGAAACATTCCCGGAACAGTAAACCCTTCTTCTGGAATATTTGCAGATATTGGTAAAGCAACATTCCTTCTTTCCTCTGAGCCTACAGTCATACGGTTGTTTCTACCTGAACCATTCATTGGGACTCCTGAGGCTGTTGGCTCTGTTTCATGGCGCCGCCTGGTCCCAGACCCAGATCTCTTTGAATAGATTGAGCCAGTTGGCACGCTTGTCTCGCGTTGGACTGGGTCTGGCCTGTTTGATCCTCCCGAAGCGTACCCAGAAGAATTGGACCGTTGCTGACATTGTAGACATTCACAGCCACTGGGTTCAGTTTGCTGATTACCACTGTAGAGTTGCCCGGGGTAAATGGGATTGTATACTGGAGTCTGGTCTGGGTGAAGCCTGGACTGTGCCACTGCTTCTCCTTAAAATCAAAATTAATATATTAATAATTATATAAAATCTGTTAAATTTTTTTTTTTAATTTTTTTTTTCTTTTTTGTTTTTATAGGTTTACTGTTGAAATAAAAGGGCCACAATATAAACTTCAGCTCGTGGACCCTTTCAAACCCACTGGAGTGCTGAAACAAATGCTGGAATTGTTCTTTGAATATTTCAATAATTTGTCATCTTGTATTGGTAATTTGGAATTGCATTGGAGTATTCAGTACAATGATCCTAAACAAGAAAGATGTACTGTGATAAAAAAACCACCATTACAGCTTATTAAAAACAGCTTCTGCTTCTGTCACTAACGCCCGGACCTGTATGCAGATATAGGTCTGTATCCCCATTTTCTTTCGCTTGGTCAAAGCAAAGTTTGCTGTTAAGTTTAAAACTTGACACATTAAGGCACAAATATACTTACAAAAGAATATTTCAATACTAAAGGCGCTCAATTTCTTCATTTAATTCATGACTTTTATTTCAAAAAATAAACCCCTTACCTTGCAAGTACTCTGGTATAATTGCTTGTGCACGGTGACCTATCACTTCTAAAGCATACTGGACTCCCTGTATTGTACCCCCTCTTCTTTCATAATCTTGTAACAAGGCATAGGTTGCACTTCCTTGACTCCTTACCTAAAATGTCATAGAAACATATAATATAAATACATTTTTGAAATATTCCAACTTAATACAATCACAACTTGGTCATTTGCAGTGAGTCATGGAAATGTTTTTTGCAGACTCCCTAAAATAGTTATCACCTTCCAGTTTCAATAACCCCTTTCTGCAATTAGTACTCATAGTATTACAGATCTAATTCCACTTGACCTGGAACACACAGGTGCAGATCTATTTCAGTCTGACCTGGCATTATAGGATCAGAATCTACTTTAGCCTGACCTTGACCTTCATTCTGATCTATTTCAGCATAACCTGCAACACACCGGTTCAGACCTGAAATACACAGGCTGAGATCTACTTCAGCACAACTAGGAGCACACAAGTACAGATCTATTTCCACCTAATCTGGAACACACAAGTTCGGATCTAATCCAGCCAAACCTTGAAGATAAAGGTTCAAATTTTTTAAGCATGAGGAAACATTTAAGAGGAAACATGTTCAGATACTCAAGAGAAATAATCTTTGTCCTGAATATCATCTTGATGGTTCAAGAATGTATAACAAAGAAAAGTCTGCAATTCTGGAATATTATAAATACAAACTTACTCTTATAAGTTCTATCTGATCTGCTGTGTATCTCACAGAATTTCTGAACGGAAGTTCTGCTGCAAATCTCTGGTAACCAAGGCCTGTTGCCGTGGTGATGTCTAGTTCATCTGCGAGCATCCAACGAACATTTGCTGGTAAATAGCTCAGTGGCAATGCCAGTCTCCTTGGATCATCCATTGTGGGCTATGACATCTGAAAGAAAACAAGAATATTCATTGAATTGACATCCCTAGACAAATACAAATCTAACTCACACTTTTTATCCCATCTCCGGGGATGCAGTTGTGCTTGAAGACAAGGACCTATGTCTGGCATGTATAAACTTGTCAGAGTCGATGTTAAAAATATTTGCGACCATTAAAAACCGTATATACAGTCGCAAATATCAAAATTACAAAACAGTTATTCCTATAATAACATACCCTGATTAATCAAAGAGAACTCTATGTAACTACAACATACCCTGCTTAATTGCAGCAGTGTAACTAGTTATGTTTATGAAATCTGGTGTCCCACTGCACCAACTGATTAAAAAATGAGTATAATTACTGGTATGGAAAATACTTTAAGAACACTTACAATCATCCCAGCTTAACAGTAAATGTGTGTGTCTAGATCTCAACACTATCTCACTTGATAGTTGAATATCAAACATCAAGCTGCTATCAACTTACTTATTATTTGTTTTAATAAAATGTTTAAAAATAGCAAGGCTATTTTTGAACATTTTATCAAAACAAATAATAATGCCATTTACTTTTATGATCAATGAAATGCTTGGGTGCAAATTAGTGTTCAACTTGAGCTATTACAAGAAACAGTCTACAACTAAATTCCATATATGGCCAGACTGTAAAAAACATGTTTATCCAAATTTGAACTTTTTAAACATTTTTTTATTGTTCTCTGATAACTTTCTAGCTGATACAAACAAGTTTCATATGAAAATCTTCCTGCTTTGGTCTAGTATTTTTAGATCAAAATTTACAAACAAATTCAAAAAATGTATGAACACAACAAAAGTGAGTTTTAGATTAAATGAAAAAAATTTCAAAACATGTTTACATTTTTTGCTATTATTTTTTTATTTTTTGACTGTACAAAAATAAGAATGACTTTGCAAAGTTTTCAAAACTTGTTTGTTTAGACTATATATAGGATTTAATTGTTAGATAAAAATCTGTTTATAGTTTTCTCAATGGATAATGGAGAAAACTGGGTTGTTATGAACCTAATAAATAACCTGTATCTCCAGTAGTTGTAACTGTTTTTGCTTATAATTCTGGAAGCACTGTAACTATATATGTCTTATTGAAATTAACTGGTTTAAAAACATACATGTTCTAGACCTGCCTCCGTGGTCAAGGGGTAAAAGTCGCTGAAATGTGATCATTTTGCCCATCTAATTAACTGAGGGTTATGGGTGGAGCCCCAATTAATACCGAACCCTCTATGTGAGAAAGTTGGCATTGTTCCTTTTAAAGGATGAGAGTGCGGAAGTGCATGCTACTGACCCAATGTACAATATATAATCAACCCATGCTTCCCACGTCTTTGACCCACAAAAAAAAATGCAGCAGACGCAAATAATTTAAACATGTTCGTCCTTTTGGACGCAAACAATCCGTGAAATGAATGGCAGAAGCGTGACTTTGTGGCTGGCCATTAAAAAAAAATATCGTCCACAGACTTTGCATTTTCTGGGAGTGTTCTAAATTTTTTTTTGCCAGAAATGCATCAGCCAATATTATTTGATATATCATAATAATGATATATTTTTCTAATCTAATTTAGTGAAACAGCCAACTTTGATCGAGTAAATACGATAAAGGATTAAAATTTTTCTTGTAACCCATGATCCACCTCCTGTAAATTTAAAGTGGTTAATTTTTACCTATACAAGTAAGATCTGAATCCACACATCATTCTATGTCGTATGAATTTACATAACTTATCTCGGGACTCTCTTCCGGAATCACTGTCAAATTATCCTGTACTAACTGTACAAATTTTCACACAATGTTGCTTAAAGTCCCAGAATCACTTAAATTTTTTACTGATGTAGAAAAATAAATTTACTAACAGGATACTAGTAGAACCAACATTGTTCCATTCACTCTAAAAACAATGTTGACATAATTATGCCTTTCTATCTTTTCAAGTAGTTTCTTCACTTCAACATGCAAAGGTGTTGCCAGAAGGCATTCCTTGTTTCTGAAATACTTATGGATTTAAAATCAAAGCTAGGAATGTTTTTAATACAAGTAAAGGTCATTCCCACTGGAAAGACATCTTTCTTGGTAAAACAAGAGCTACAATGTACTTGTAATTGTGCTCCTGGAACTTTATATCTGTGTAAAGTAACAATTAATTATGGAAGGAATTAAAAGTGTCTCTTTAAACGGAACACAAGAAATTTGAGTGGCCTTAAATTTGGATATCTGCTTGTTTGTAACATTCCTTTCAACTATACCTTTTAAGCTAGATTTCATGACCTTGAAATATGCTATGTCTAAAATCATAAGCGTTACAAGTTTATAAAATTATGCTCTCTTAATGGTAACATGCAGTCATTGTAAAATTGGATATATTCCCATTTAGCGGCGCTGAAAATTTTCCACTGATATATGACTGTGAGTCAGAACATTTAAATACATGTATAGTTGTAGGTGCAGGCTGATCATGATCTACACGTCAAAAAGGCAAAATCACTTGCCGCCAGCAAGGCGCAAGTTGAACTATCGTAAATTACTTGTTATTCTAAATATTAACCATTCATTTGTATTACAGGTATTTTGTCATACAAATGCTTGTAACTAAATACTCAACTTCATGCATTCATTGCATGTTCGTTTACCTTTTGCAAACAAGCAAATATTTTTAAAGCCAGCAAATATTTTACTGTCACACTTTAAAAAGAGATAAAGAGAGCATTCAATTTGATAATTAACAAATTACTGGGAATATTCTACAAGGAAATTAAATCGCACACTATTATGGTTATGTGATTATGTATCTGCCTGCCCCTGCCCCTGCCCCTGCCCCCAAAGCCTCAGAACCCTGACAGTGTCAGACTACTGATTTAAAGGTCCATTACTAACACCAGATTGAATTTTCTTTTAAATCTGGAACCGTAACGGATGTCTTCCCAGAAGGAAGAATGCATGACCAACTGCATTGAATGTGACCATATTGTGTTGAAAATTTGAGTTTAACAAAATAATTAATACATTATAATTTGCCTTTTCAAAAACGAAAGTAGGTTTTCCAGTTTTCAAATATCTTGGTAATTTTCCAGAAGTATCCCAGAGAGAGGCTGTTAACAGATTGAACATAAACAACTATGCCTATTTTGAATAATAATTGAAGAACTTTACTTCCAATGATGTGCAAAGTATATCTATGACTGTTAACAACATTCAGTAAAGAGAAAGTAGGACAAAAAAAGTAGACCATCCAGGTCAATCTAAGGAAATACACTAACATTCACTTGTTTTTCTGCAGCAGTATTTCAAACAGGGAAATACTCCATGGCTATTGTAAAGTTTTAGAAGCCAGTTTCAAACTGTATTTTCCTGTTACAATTCCAGATTTAAAAGAAAATTCAATTTGGTGTTAGTAATAGACCTTTAACCGAGCTCTGTTCTGTGAAATTAATGTTATCATGTTATTTTTTCATTCAATGTGAAAGAAAGAGAGCAAAAGTGCCAAATTGCCACAAAATATGCCAGTCAGAAAACAACTTTCTCTAAATTTGTCCAGTTTTGTGTATTAAAAGGCAATAACTCTGAACTGACCAGGATGATTTGGCTGGTTGTTTAACTTGACCAAGGCAAATTAGAAGTCAATAAAAACTCACAGGAACAGTAGTGAAAATTGGTTAGAAATTGTTATTTAGTATAAGATTTGTTTGATATTGGCAAATATATTCCTTAATGGCTATATAAGGCAATCTGGCTAGTTATTGAACATGGTTAATCTGTCCCATTTTAAGGGCAATAACTCCAGTGATTGGGGCGATCAAGATCTGACTGGTTATGGAAACTGACTTAAGTATTAGGCCAATATTAGGCCAATAAACATCCACAGCAAGTTAAGTGACGATTGGTTCAGAATTGTTTAAGTTACAAAGACAGGAAAATTTTGTGGATCATCGCCCACTACAGGTAATCACATAATACGTAATTTTACTGTTAAAACTGGCAGCACATATATTTCTAGTCATTCTTTAATTCTTTCCGCCTTACCCTACCAATTTCTCCAATGGACTTGTTGTACTTTCGATTTGACTTAAACAATGTAGATCATGATTATTATAGTCTAGACCGACTGCAAAGGCAGAACCCATTAACATTAACAAGGTAAGAATCAATGTGCATACATAATTAGGTGTAAATTATGTGGTTATCGACAACTTGTTGAACTAGACTTGCTAATTAACGTTTACAGATGTAAAGCATCTTGCTGTATAAAATCTAAAAGTTTGCAAATACTATTCAGGTCTCAGAAATTTTTAATTTAATTCTTTAAAGAGAATTAACCAACACGTCAGCACCTACATTATTGATCGGATGGTTTCGTTCTGTAAAAACCCTTATCACAATGGTTTCAGAAAAAATTAAAACGTCTCTAATATCGATATAATACACCTCATCTCTTATGCGTTTTTCCCGGTCTACCTTGGTGACTACCTCTTAAATCTTGGATACATAACACATCAATAGACTTGAATCGTTTGCACGACAAAAACTACATACAATGTAACTGCATGTCGTAGATGTAACACCTTTCATCAGAGCTACAGATATGGTTTTGGTGTAATTGGGTATTTACCCCATTACTTTTTCACCAATTGCTTTTTTTAGTTTTCAAATGAGTAACAAATTGTTTTACCCCATTATATTTTATCATTTGCTTTTTTCCAGAAAGCAATTGCTTTTTTAAGAAAATCATTTGCGTATCGGGACAAAACTTGTTTACAAAATGAAGCCAGAAATACTAAATCTCTGCTGAGACTGGTTTACAACTTGATTAAAAAACGAAACAAACGAAAAGGATTATCCCTGCCGATTCGGTGTTCGCTATTTAGTGGAAAGTCATTGCTCGTTGGAAAAGTCTGTAAATACTATTTCAGTTTATTTACTTTCGATATGCAGCGATTTTAAAAGCAAATGCGTAAACTTATTTTCCTTTGCTTTTCTGTATGCAAGGATTGCTATTTCAATTGCTTTTTTGCCAACTTTGTTTGCGTATTTACGCAAATACGCAGCTTATCTGTAGCTCTGCTTTCATCTCCCTTATCCGTGAAGAAATAATGGAAAAAAAGATCACGTCTGAAAACATTATAACTCTTCGTTAACCAGCTGGTGGCAAGTGATTTTGCATATGCAAACAGTGCAGATCATGATCAGCCTGCATGTCCTTGCACTGTTTACTGTTATTTAGTCAATAAATGTTCAAATCGTACCCCCCTTCGAAGAATTAATGGTTCAGTATTATGTAAAGCAGGTAAATATAATTTACAGACATTCAAGTAAATTTGGTTAGAAAATAGAATTTATAGAAAAGATTATAATGTACGTCAAGTGTCAGAGAATTGGAAAAGAAATTAAAAGTCATTTTAAATAGAGAGAATAACTTCAGCAGATGCTGCCTAAAGCAGGTGACTCTAATGGCAACCAGTCAAGACACCAAAGTACAAGAAACTTTATCTGCGCAAGCTAGTGTACTAAACCTAAAAGCTCAAAATGATATAAAAGTCATGAACCATGATGACTTCGGTGTTAATATACCATCAATAATGTGATATGTTTACAGTGAAATCTTCTTTCATCAACTTCTATTACATAAAATGTGTCATGCAATATCTCATAATGTTTTATTTCTTTTATATCTGATTCACGCCGAATAAAATTATTGCATAATTTATTGTCAAGCAGATTCTCTTTATTTTATTCTGGGATGCGTGCAGAAAAGTTGCAAAAGACTTATAAAAGACGTGAAGTTAATGCAAAACACTTTAAGTCTTTACAAAAAATGGATGTTTTTTGCCTCCGGGACACTGCTATCTTTAGCTTGCAAAATTAAGCTTGCTTAATTGTCACGGTTACGTATTGATGTCTGAAAACGTTTGCTATAGTATTACACATTAAGTAATGTACACAGCTCTGTGTCAATTAACAAGTAATAGTCGCAAGATCGTATCAATTAATCGAAAGTGACACTACGATTTTATGACATGCTCAATTACATAAATTATGCCACACAAGTGTCACTGTGAGTGAGTGAGTCAGAGTAATACAGGAGTGCAAAACTTTTACTTCTATGATATCATAGTATTTAAAAACATTTCTATGCAAACCTTTCATATAGCACCCAACCATTTCATATTACGTTATGCAAGTTTCAGAATACAATGTTCTAACTGATTCTACTATATAAACCCATTTAGAATGTTTTTGCGCAGACCTTTTCAAATATTCCGACTGGCTGCTTGAATGATCTTTTTTTAGGGTGTTGGCAAATTTCATCCATTCGGTCCAATGAATTTTATAACTACTTAAAGTACACTAAATGAATGTTTCAAGTGAATGGAATGATGTACTATCTACCCCTCCATACTCGTTGTGAAATACCTGTGTTTACACATCCTTGTGCACATTAGATCAAAGCTAATTTAAACTACACCAGTATCTTTCAACAATAATTAGAGAAGATTTTTATGTTTCACTACACATATTTCATTTGCCAACCAGATAACATATAGAAAGTTCTTCTAAAACAACAAATGATTGAAATAAATACCTTCTATTAAAGTAAATTGTGAGCACACCCTGTAAGTTTTTTGTTAATGATTAGATTATACACATCATGCAAGAATAGAAACATTTGCCATCAACACCATCAAACACAGCACCCATCAACAAGACCCAACAAGAAAAAGTAAATAATCCCAGCTTTCATTGTAATTATATAGACAGACTGGAAAAGTACATGGACACTTTTTCCAATTTTAGTCTTCTAAACTGTGTAAACTCCATGTTTCATTTCATCCAGTCTTCATAATTTTACCGAAAAAAGTTTTTCTTTAAAAATAAAATGCAGTTGTAATTGTAAACAACCTGATGCACATTCGCAGTCTGGCTTTGCACGGGATATACATTCACAACAAAAACAAAGCATACTACTTTACCAGTACACGGTTACCTAATTATTCGGAAGGAAACAAATACAATGTACATTGAATATAAAGTTCCTTTCAGGCAAAGGATAATGTTACTGCGATGCTCTTTGTAACACTTAAAAAGCTTCAAGATTACTTTAAGAAGTTATGTGCAGCAAACTAGATGTGAAGAATAGTGTGTGTTACTTCATTGTTGTATTGACTACTTTGGCATTTAAACTGTGCATGCGCGAGATAAAATGCATGCTCTAATTTCTTTCTTTTTTTCTTGTCAAATATGTAAAACTTAACAACAAACAGAACTTGAGAAATGCAAAGTCTTGACAACAAAGCAAAATAACCTCAACTGAGACTTCTCGCTGAAGCGAATGCTTTCTCAATTTGTTTTGTCTCTTGCCATCGGCTGTTGCTTAACTGGTATGTGACAAGGAATAAAACATGAGCAAAGGTCTTTAAAATATCTCCCATAATAACGATTACATATTAATTATTTTATAGAAATTGCATCTTCTTTGATAATTTTTTCAAAATTAAGTTAAATATCGACAAAACACTACGTCAAAAGAGATTAGCTTGCTTTCACAGTGTATGTCTACTTAACAGTGAAATAGCAGGAAATTAATGTAAATGAAAGACACAATAATGATACCTACAGAAGAACAAAAACAGTACAAACATTTCTCAGTAACAAAAGGTGAACATGAGAAAGGTAATCAAGCGTGGAAGAAAACGCTGATTTAAATTGAGAACAGTTTGCGTACTGGTGGTGTCGGCACCTTTTGTTCCATTACCTCTAACAGTACAAACTTAAAGGATTAGATACTTGTGCCAGGTGTAGAAAGCAAAGGACTCCTCAAGCACACACAATAACGCACTTGACAAAGCACAGAACACGTAACAATTTTAAAAGTTATATGTTGACCTCCTGATTACCAATTAACATCTTGCAATGGTCAATTATCCATATAATGTTGGTTACTATAGGGGTTTCAACCATTTTTCAGAAGCCTTAAATTGCACTGTCAGTGTTATACATGCCCTGCTGATGGAAAGTAATGCTGCCTTTTGCTGCCATTGATTGCTCATCCTGTGCAGTCTGATCATGATCTGCACTGTTTGTTATTCAGTCACTAATTTTTCAGAGAGTACCCATGTAAACAATAAGTGGTTGGGACAGTCAAAACTGAAAGTCGGACAACTTCGGACAAGTCTATTTGAGAAACTTTGCGGGGAGTACGGGTTAGAATTAAGTATCACTGTGCACTTACAGTTCATGGATAAGTTTATTAAATTACTTTGTATAATCTTTTTTTATGTATTGAAAATCTTATCAATATGCGTAATATCTACCTGCCGCCTGATAAATCAATGTAATCTTTATAGGTAGGTCAAAAACTGGATCTCCCTGTACATCTATTAAACATAGATCAGAAAACCTGACTTCATTTGCTTCTGTAGGTCAAGACTGTCTTACGTACGTGACCTTTCAAGGGACTTCAACAAAAAGGTCACATTTTATGACAGGGAGTCTCTAAATACAGTCCAATTAATTTATTGACCTTACAATCATGACATGCAATAAATGTAACAAAACTAATTTAATCTAAGATCAGTCCTATAGTACAAACAACTTCATAAAGATTAAACTCATATAACATGACTAAACATAATTAAATATTGCTTTAAGTTCAATGGCAATGGCAAAAATGTGTGAAAACTTAATAAATGATCAAATAATAGTCTCTAAATACAGGCTAAGTTTTCATTCACAGTCAATGTTGTTTTAGGAGTCAGAAATTAAGGTCACTTGTCACTGTATTTCAAAATAATCTAGTAAAAACCATGTAATAATAAAATGATCTGTGGACCGCGAAACCACAGTTTAAATTAAAAGTCTTTCAGTTATGTTCACTTAAAATTTCCCGACAGAATATAGCATTCACAGCAGTTCATAATGTTCAGCCTGATCATGATCTACACTGGTTGCCGCATTTTACTTTTAAACACTTAACTAAAAACACAACTATCATCATCACCAGAGGCTTAAAAAAGACACAGGTACTCGAGGTTATAGGACAGAAAAATTCACCGAGAATTTGAAAAAAAGAGTTTCAATTATTATTTTCTGTCTAAACCCCGGGTATAATTGTGGCAGGGTTCTTTTTCATACTTAACCATAACATTTGTAATACAAACCAATTTATATAATAAAATTCATTACCTGAATTAGTCTGATACAATGTGTTTAAATAATTCCCCGTTTTAAGAATAATCATTTAAACCTGTTACAAGATATAACACCATGTTAAGCGGTGTCAATATACCCTCGTATTTAATGCAGACGCGTTATATAATACGTGCGCTATACAGTCACAATGATAATCCAACTACCGATTACAATACATGTATTTTCGACTACATTTCCAAAAGTTTAAGCAAAATACACTCGCCTTTTGCATGACTTAAAAGAACGACCTCAAACTGCTATGGGTTGAATCATATATACTTTAATTTTGTTTTTCACATTGATGTTCAAATTATGTCTGCAAGCTTTTAAGACATAATCCTGGTTTCTTAACATTATGTCGCAATTTTCACAAACAAATATTTAAAAATTATTTACTGATTTTATTTCATGCTAACCTTGAAACTTAATATCCGTAAATAAGTAACAAATAAAGTAATCGCAAGCAGACCTGCCGGATCAGTTATTTTATACACTGAAAATCCTGTCATATTAATCCAACGATACACATGGTGTCATCGATTACCTCTTGCCTAATTGTTGCCTGCATTTAAAGTCTGATCCAATGTACAAAATCAAAATAGACATGAATTTAAAGTTTCAAATGTAGTCGAGATAAGCCGGTTACTAACTTTGTCATTACAGGTAAAATTGCATGGTTAAATTGTGAAACAGACTTGTAAACCTGCTAGTTTAATAACCTTAATTGGTTTTAACCAAACTTTCCATGCTGGGTGCAAGTGAACCTGCCTGTATAATCAGTGCAGATCATGATCAGTCGGCACATCTTCACAAGCTGATCATGATCTGCACTGTTTGCTATAAAGTAAGTATATTTTTACTCAACAACAACAACAACAATACTTTTATTTCAGATACCCCTTTAAAAAATGAAGCGTTTGGACTATGAGGATGGACAAGTCCACTTTCGGAATTTAGCAGCCCATAATTATAGGGTTAACAGTTTTGTAATTTTTGATATTTGCAATTTTATTTATGATTTTTAATGGTCACAAATATTTTTGATTGGGTTAGGGCTACAGTACACACAATCATTTCAAAGCCTTGTAATTCAGTTTTATCACCCTGACACCCCCACTAAATTTCTCACCCTGACACCCCCCACTAAATTTCTCATCCTGACACCCCCCACTAAATTTCTCACCCTGACAACCCCCACTAAATTTCTCACCCTGACACCCCCCACTAAATTTCTCATCCTGACACCCCCACAAATTCTCACCCGACACCCCCACTAAATCCATCCTGACACCCCCCACAAATTTCTCACCCTGACAACCCCCACTAAATCTCACCTGACCCCCCCTAAATTTCCACCCTGACACCCCCACTAAATTTCTCATCCGACACCCCCCAATTCCACCCCTGACACCCCCCCACTAAATTTCTCACCCTGACACCCCCATTAAATTTCTCACCCTGACACCCCCACTAAATTTCTCACCCTGACACCCCCCACTAAATTTCTTAAATGGACTTGTCCATCTTTAAACTTGGGACTGAAAGATAAGTTATTCAAAGCTGTGCTCACTTAACCTGTACTGACTCTGAAAAGTGAACAGTGTAGATCATGATCAGGCTTCATAGATGTGCCGGCACGGCTGGTCATGATCTACACTGGTCACAACGGCAGAATCTTCTGCCACTTACGCATTGGTAAGGAATTTAATAGTCAGATAAAAGTATCGAAACAGCTACTGTGGTTCAGAAATATATGTCGGTGACTTTAAATAGAGATAGTCTCCAGTGGTATAAAAAGAAACAGTCATGTGGACTGATAATGGGTAGCGTTATCTGATAAGCTACGTGAGACATTGATTTAGCTGCATTGTCAAAAAGGTTTATCACGTTTACATGCATTTTTGACCTAGATTAAGTTGTTTGAAAACAACTGAATTGAAACCATTGTATTGGTTTGACAAACAACTTATTGCATACATATTTAAAGTATAATTATTATTCTAACCCTAGCTGGTAACTTTTTTAAAGGTAATTTAGGGTGTGGCAGTTTCAAGTTAACATTTTCTGTCATTATTTTGAAATAAAATCTTTTGTCAAAGAATCATATTTGCAATTTTGTGTTCTTTTGCTAGAAACGAAAAGAAATGAAAAATGGAATCAAACCAATGCCTTAACACAGCCAGCTTACAGATTGTACCAAAAAACTATGTCACATCAATATTGACTGCTTAATGCAGCTCTCTCAAAGATTTCGTGGACAAAATTGAGTTTCTTCAAAAACATCTTTAATGTGTCATTTAAGTAGATGAAGACTTCTACATATTAAACTGATAAATTGATATTCGGTATAGAAACATAGCTGTTTCATGAAAATATGCACCACAAAATGACTTAAAGTCTTGCTTACATTTTTCAGAGTTTAGTGCAATATTTAAAATAATTTTTTGCAGAAATTGATACATGTACTTTTTTCATAAAGTTTCTCTAATTATATAAATTTCAGGCTTAAACGTCAATAGGTTTGAGATCCTAGTACGGTAAGTTGTGGTGAAGAACATTATTTTTTCCATTTTTTACCTCAACCGTGGAAGATCAGCTTTAAGAGAGGAGGGTGCATAGCTGAGGAAACAGTAACAAAAGGATATACCATACACTTAAAGCAATTGCATTGCTGTATCAGGGGCATTTTGGTATGAAAATTGACAAGTTTTCTCACAAAAACAACAATTAAAATCAAAGGTGCTTACTTTTATTGTAGAAACCCGTGACTAGAGGGTGGGCTTTGTCTACTTTTGAACAACCATCGAACTGTACTCCATACATGAGTAAAGTTATCAACAAACTGTAGACACAAATGTCCACAGAGTTTGACCTTTAACCATATGACTGTGTAAACTTTTTTTACCTTTATTTTTAGGATACACAAAGAAAATAACTTGTGCATTCAGTGACTATATGTATGATTCAACTAAAATATAAAATATCATAAGCATTTGAATGCAGTAACTTAAGAGAGTAGGGTGTTACAAAGCTGAGGTGAAAATTAACAAAGTTTGCACCATACTTTTAATGTCACTTGCTCTCAGAAGTGTAAAAGATAAAGTTCCCATAAGGTCTGAGGGCAAGGTGTCAATAGGATAGCGCAAATAAATTCCTATCCTAAATTGTAAGCAAAAACTTTGAACAATTAAAGATCAAAGAAGACACAGAGTAGGAATTTATAAGTGAACAAATAAGAAGAGTTATCCATTTATTACAGATAGGTCTTACAGGTTCTAAGTACAACAACTGACAAAGTAAATATCTCTATAGGTTAAATTGAAAGTGAAATTTTGATTGATGTTTAAGAAGAAAGGCCCCAATTCAAAGAACCTTGGCAGAACCATTCTGGTCATGTTTGGGAATCATGATGGTAAACAAGTATTCCAACTTTCAAATTAATATCTCAAACAGTTATCAAAAGTATACAGTAGGTCTATTAACTTAACCAAGTTATAAGTTTGACAAAAGGCCTTAAGTTTTATAAATAAATTGCTGAAAATTACATTGCTAAAATGGGGTAAAGTTTTAAAATTATAAGTAAAACAGAAGAAAAATGTAAAAAAGTTAAGGTAATAGATGGGTTTTACCCATATTCAAGTCTTTTCTAAGTAAAGTCAGGGCATAATTTCAATTTCCAACATCTCTACCAAGCTCTATGTCCTCTTGACTATAGAGTTATAGGTAAAAACGAGATGTTATAAATTTATGCCAAGTCGTTCATTTGCGCATTAAGCAATACCTCCAGGTTTTGAAATTAAGTGAGATTGTACAAAAACTTAATCAACGAAATAATATTATTCTATTCTAAAATGTTTTTAAATTCTTTAAGATTTATGTACTATATAATTTTGAAGACAGATGGTAATCAAGCTATGGTAAGTTGTCTAAGCCATACTGTTTATATTTGGAACTAATTGTTTGTAAAACTTAACAAGGTGTGCGCCAACGCCGAAGCCGATATAGTCTGTTACTTTTCATTTAAAAGTCGAGCTAAAAACCAGGGACGAGTAGCGGTGCCTTGAAACCAAATCCCACCAACATTTTCAATTGATTTTCGCAAAAAATATTTCCCTAGATTTTTACTTTTGTTGTTGATTCTAGCATTTACTATATCATTTTATGCTTGAATATATCATTTTAGAGTAAAGTAATCAGAAAACTTTGAGCAAGAGGCTTTAACAACTCTAAAGACTAATTTTGGTAACTTAAACAAGGGTGATATTAAGAAAGGAACTTTTTTCTTTCCCAATTTTCCACCCATTTACATGATTTATGTATTTATAACCTAGATATTTTATATAAGTATACTTTTACTACTGCATAACCTGTATAGTTAACTGAACTATCATAATTATAAAGCTCTTTCAAATTCTATTAAATACTCCTTTCACAACATGTCAATATGAAATTTCAAATTTCATTCAATTTATTTCTGCATGAATTCATTATGAAACCTTGGATACAAGCTTAGTTTATTATCTAATACAGGTAAAATAGGTATGGAAATTTTAAACCATAACAGGAGACTTGAAACACAATAGGGAGTACTCCAAAATCTCAGGGGCAAAGGTGTTTTCATTTCTTGATGTACTTTTACCATTATGTACTAGAGGGACTTGATCAATGGTCCTATACATCAGAGTCAACAAATGCTGTTTAAATACAATATTTCTTTTATCGGTTCCCTTTTTTAGGGCCCAAATGTCTGCAATACATCACCAGATTTGACCCCCATTTACAAATCCCTCTTACTGAGTACAATATATTAAAGCACAATAACATTCAGCGGTACAATTGTGTACAATATATTAATAAAAGGTCCATGATCATGAGTACATTTGTACAACATATTAAAGCCCAATGATCACCCTGAATGTTATCATACATAGAATAATAAATCTACTGATAGAGTTATAAACTCTGAAATGATGCTTCCGTTGCCTTTCTCTGGTACCAATGCATGCACTTCTTCGCACACACAAAAATGTTGTCAGAAAGTTTTTATTCTTTTAAAATATAGTTGAAAAAACAACAACAGTGTGCTAATGTTCATAATATTGTGTTTTCAACTTATAAAACAAATCGAATGTTTGGAATGTCTCTTGTACAAATAGCTGTCAATTTCGCTGGTACGAGTCATTTTTCTGCGAGCAATAGTTATTGCAGCATTCAAATGTACACGACAAGTTTACAGGACTTTGAATGATTTTAACAGTTTACCGCTGCCTGTCTATTTCGCAAGTTTCAAACTTAAAATTTCGAGACATCTTACGTCATCTCATATTACCTGGTCCCTTGAGACACTACCAGTGATGGAACGAATCACTTATCAGACAGACAAAGCCAGTAATTTTCGTGACGGGTAGTTCCATTTCCTGTGCATTGTCGAAAAAAGATCTCCGAGAGATAGAAGAAAAAAAAGTGATGTAAATACTGTCTTAAATTACTGCTGGACCCAAAATTGAAAAATGGTTTTAACAATATAATATACAAAAGCAAGCCTTATGAAAGAAAATGTTTTAGTGATGTAATAGGCAAGTACGTACACACAAGTTTACAGTCATTGCATTAACAGGTAAAGCATGACATTGTGTTCAAATGATGGTTTAATCTTTAATATTACATACATGTATATTATACAATGAATTAAATAAAAATGACTTTATATGGCTTTTAATGATTCAAATAATAAAATTATAACTGTGCGAAGCGTTTATTACAATTCATCAGGCACAATTGTAGCGAATGATGTTGTTTCCATGACATCGACGTAAATAAAAATACACAAAAAATTAAATACAGGACTTCTTTGCTGAGTCACATCAAAAATATCCTTAGTACATTGTACCAAACATTTCAAAACAAAACAAACCAAGGTAAACAAAGTTTAATTTTGACTGCTAAGCTGTTACTATACAAAGGTATCATTTCAGTGTTGGGAAAAAAAAGAAAAGAAAAAACAGAAGACACATGAATGATACAGTCATGCCGATAAATGACACACAGTATCTGCTTTTTGGAGTTTTAACGAAAAATTGTGTATCAAATGACAGCCGAACAATAAAGTAAGGTATTCTTTTTCGGTGCTTTGACATGCAAACTCATGTTTGAATGGTTTAGAGATTTTAAACTGCCAAATTGTGACACTGGTACTATTGAACATACAAAACAAACAGAAATCGGATACATTTGTATACATCAAGGACATCTTATTTTAAAAATGTGATTATTGGTACATGTATGTATTTCTGTATGGTAGAGGTAGTCAGCCCAGTTAGCTCAATCGGTAGAGCACGAGACTTGTAACCTCGGGGTAGCGGGTTCGATTCCCTGGGCTGACCAACTAAAATTGCTAACAGTCTTTTGGATGAGAAAGAAACCGAAGTCCCATGTATGGATGCTATACACCTGGCATGTATAAGAACCAGGGGTGTCTCTGTTGGGGGCTGTATCTTGGTCACCCCAAAACCAAAAAAAAAAAACCCTTTTGGGGGCGTTGGTCATATGGGAAACCGGTACCAACAATAAAGCCCTAATATACGATACGATGGCAGAGGTAAGGGTATAGTACGGTGAGTGTTGGGTTAAAAGTAGTGCATTATAAGGGTAGTGTAGATTTAAGGGTAGTGTTGGGTAGGGTTAGGGTTAAAGGTATTGAAGAGGTAAGGGTAGTGCAGAGGTAACTGTAGTTAGTGGCAGGGTATAGGGTATGGTTACGGTATAGGTACAAAAGTTCTTTTTATTTTTCAGAAAAAGTTTTAAGTCTATTGAACATCATCTGCCTCCTTACTGGAAACTGGCTAATTAACAGGGGTTATACTAGCCCTTTAAAGTCAAGGGTCACTGACCCTTGGGCATGAACTTTGGAGGGTCATTTTTAAATTATCAGGGGTCATGGTCTATAGGTCAACAATCTGCAAAGGCGATGAAACAGATGTGGGTTTTTAAAATTTTAGCTACGGTCGACTAATATCAAAACAAAATGTATGGTTACTGTAGCGGCCAGAAAGTAGGGTAGGTTCCAGAATTGTAGTATCATTTCTGGCATTATGCTGTAAATGCTGCAATTATGTTTGAATAAATAACTTACATTTTCTTACTGAACACTAAATAGTGTAACTAAACTTTCTCATATTAATTAGACTTTAATGGGATCGAGGAACAGGAAATTACCCGTAGTCAAGTTTAACCCTTAACCGGCCCTTTTCTTAAAACAGACTTGTCCATCTTTCAATTGGGGCAGTATTATAATGAATTGATCATTATTAAAAGGGTTTGATGAAAATTCAAAGACTAAACAGCAACGATTGTAGATCATGATCAGACTGCATTGATGATCTGCTTAAATTATGAGTTTGTACAGGCTTTTTGAAAACAGGTCATAATTTGAAATTTTTGTGAAAATTGTTTTATTTCAGACTTAAAATCTTGAGATTCTTGTTCCGGTACTGTCAACAGGCTAGTAACATTGCCCGATGGGGCTTAGAAGCCCAGTCAAGCTTTTATTGCCTGATCGGGCTTAAATTTATAAAATAAAGTCTCTTTTTTGTAAATATTTTGAAAAGTATTTTAAAGATAACTTCCGAAGTCTATGTTAAATGCAACATTACAGTATGTTAGAAGTCAACATCACCCAACTATCAGCCACTTTTTGCGTCAGAATTCTAGCACTTTTACTTTCGCTTTCCATGTACTTTTAATGTAAAATAAGCAAAGCCTCTTGAGCAAAAAAGTGTAAGTTTTATTCAGATAAAAAGTAGGTGTTTATAACAAGGGAACACCAGCTGAAGATATGTAGGATTTTCAGAGCAATTCATTAAATATTTCTTGAAATATTTATATAAATCTTAGTTTCTTTTCATAAATTTAAGCCTGATCGGGCAATAAAAGCTTGATTGGGCTTCTAAGCCCGATTGGGCAATGTTACTAGCCTGTTTCTCTGAGATTAATTTAAACTGAAATGAAATATCACAGGTAGGTGCACTATGACAGGTCAAACTGTTGCACTAGGACACGTCAAAACACTAAAGTAGATCTAGGTCAAACTGTTGCACTAGGACACGTCAAAACACTAAAGTAGATCTAGGTCAAACTGGTGCACTAGGATCTAGGTCAAACTGGTGTACAGGACAGGTCAAACTGGTGCACAGGGACAGGCCAACCTATATTTGCTGTCTCCAGTAGCACTAAATGGTGGGAACTTACAGTGGAATGTTGTATTCTTTTTACAGCAGCCTTAAAAATGTACCAGGCTGGTTCTACCCCTGCCCACACCACTTTAAATTTTTCTTTCAATTATAGTTACAAACGATTGCATCAGACAGAGGCTTCTATACCAATTTGAATACTACAATAAACTCATATTTCAACAAAATTAAAGTTAAACCTTAATTACTGTTTTCTTGTTTGCTTTTCATTTCTTAAAAAAAAAATCAAAATGACCTCAACACACCTTTTATAAACTTTAAATTAAAGAAAATTTTCAAGTCTGCAAGGAAAAATCTCCCTTGAGTGTCTGACTGTTGTCGTGTAATATGACTATACTGCTATATTATTATAACGCTTATCACTCCAACTCCTCATGTCTCACTACACTGACTTACTTTCTTTTAAAAAAAGTAACCTATATAATTTATCAAAACGAAATAACAATAGTCAATAATGCATAACAATTTTTAATTTATAGAATTTAACTTACCAGTATATCTAAATCCAAGATGTTATAACAGATTCAGTTGACATCGCCAGTTTTTAGTCAGCTGGGTCCATATATTGTTTTTCGGCTAGGCAACAACACAGATAGCGCAGTTGAAGTTCAAGGTCGTATTCTGAATTCTTGGAAGAAGGCCCGGGTAGTTGAGAAAACGGGCTATAAATAGCTATGATAGTAAATATTATATATAAACATGAAAATTTTCAGGGGCAGCAATTCTACCTAAAATAAATCTCAGTAAATCAAGAGTTATCTATCCATTTTATTGGTCTGCTTGTATACAGTTCATTTAATTAATTTTTAGCAACATTGAATAGATGAAAAGGGTAAGTTCTTGTACGATTCATCATAGCAAGATTTCTGTATCCCAGGACAACGGCCTTGATGAATTTGTTTACAAAGAACCAAGGCTTATAATCAAATTGATATTCAGAAGTTTGATAAGAATCTAGTTTTTCATGTTTATAATTTTTCTTAGTTTTTCTTGTTATTTTTCATAAAGCTTTGACCTTTTTTCCTGCTTCAGAGTTGGAGCTTTCAAATTAACAATTGTGAACATGGTGTTTAAATCTCTTTTATATGCAAACAGGATCACTTTTATGAGACACAACACTTTTCAGCATATTTTAAAGGAACAAGATTTCAATATTTAATATATGGGAAAATTTCGGTTTCCTGTGAAAAAAGATACAATAGGGTTATTAGTATAGTAACGTTATCCAGCATGCCGGATTTGCTTGAGTAGTGTGTCAGATTATACAAATGCATAGCACGAGTATGATCCGACCTCGACGAGAGCCAATCTGGCTTATGGATCACATTACTATACTAATAACCCTTTTATTATATACCTTTTGACACTTGTCTGTGTGAATAAACTATATTAAAATGACATTTTAAGCATAAAATTGAAGAAAAACTCATTCTAGAACAAAATATACATAGTGTGCGATGTCATTTTATTGACGTCATCATATAAACAAGATGTAAAGACCAAGTCAAAAGCGACGTTATTAACGTCATGTGTATTTCAGGGCCAATTGAATGCACTCTTACAAATAATGCCACAATCTGTGTATTGCATATACATACAATACAGATTTTTCTTCTGTCAAGCCGTATTTGATGGTTGAACATTCTAAGGCTTTATTTCTGACAGAATATTTTTAGGTATATGATAAAAAATTACACCATGATCATCCTGAACACATATACTGTAACTATCATGGCTTATTCTCAAAACTGATGTCATGTGACATTAGACACAAGAAGAGATACACAATTTGCTTCTCACTAATTAATCATAAAACAACAAGACAAAAATACATGTTTTTATTATAACATGGCAGTTTAATAATGTTATTCTTTTATTACTGCAAAAATACTTTTTCATTTTTGTTTTTCCATGGGTTTAACTTGTTTTAACCATATTTTAACTAATATTACAAGCGGACAGCTTACGTAACCATTGTCCCTGGGAAAGACCAGCACTTAGCACCCCTTCTTCAGTTAGAAACCTCCAATATAAAGAGACATGTTGGATAGCAGGGCTCAAACCCATGACCCTGAATGGAAAGGTCACATTGATTTCAACTCAGTGACTCTTACCACTACACCACTTATTCTGCTGGTTTATTAACTCTTTCCCAGCTAGAGGTAAGTAATTCTGCTTTTGTGACCAGTGCAGATCATGATCAACCTGCCTGTACATCGTTACAGACTGATCAGGTTATGTACTGTTCACTATTTGGTGGTAAAGTCCAAACTGAAAGACGGACAAGTCCATTTAAGTCTCTGGGTATGGTTTAAAGCCCCAGGATCACTTTAAAACTTGTACAGTCTAGCCTGTCTTAAGGGACCACACAGGGCCAGCTGAAATTGTGGTCTCTTAATCATCATAAATTACAAGGGAGGAATATAAAGCCGTTGCATCTATCAGGGGGCTACTTAACTCAGGTGGTCACAAGGGCAGGGTTGACTGTATATAAAACAAGAGCCATATGTTAGACATGGCCATCCCCTAGTCAAAATATTAAAGTTACGTCTTGAGCAAATTCTGAGATATTTTCGTTTTGGGTCAGAATCTTGCTATAACAGGAGAGATATTGCCCTAGTCAAAATTTTAAGTGACGTCTTGAGCAAATTCTGAGATATTTTCGCTTTGGGTCAGAATCTCGCTACATACAAACAATAACACAATATCTCGACGCGCGTACAATTAGTTGGACTAAGTGCCTTTTTCTGCGGGCTCCTAATTTTGCATGTGTTTATTTCAGCGGACTTTACTTCTTGGGCACAAACATTGAATGTAAATTGATTTTAATTCTGCTGCTTCAGAAGATAGAGAATCGCATCATTTCTTGAAATTAAGAAACATACTGCAGCGCGCCGGTTCAGTGTTTGTTGCGTATCGATTGAATACAGGTAATGAATGACTAAAGCGTTTGTAGGCGGAGCTACATTTTACACATACGGAGAGCAATCAGAAAAAGTGTGTCTGTGTTTTCATGGTGAGAAGATATAAATCGGTCATATTGTTTACGGCATTCAATAGTGTTTAGTCGGTGGTTACGTACATGTTGCTTGTGTGCTAGAGTCCCATCAAAAGGGGATATACGCATACAACATGTACGTGTAAATCCGGTACAAGTGTCATTTCACTTACATAAATTTAGTGTAAATATATGTCGCAGTAAAATGAATAAAAATATTGTAAATATACATTCTATTTCGCTCTTCTATAAATGATCCGATCACAATACTTGCATATTATGCATTATAAAATACGACTATACTGATATCTTGTTACAACCGTGCATGCTTTGCACGTGCTGTAATTGACTTATAAGAATGCTAAAATGTTTCTGTCGATGCTCTGAAATCTGTAAAATGATAATCTGTGTAGCAGGAAATGTAACAAAGACCGTTAAATTTTGTTTGTAATTTATCTGAAGACAAGATTTATATATATCATGTACACTTTTGACTATTAGATTATTTCTACAATCCCTGCTGAAGATATCTAGCGCACATGTCATTAGTCGTTACGTAAAACCAGGCTTTCACAAAAAATGTAGAGCGTTTACCGCTACCGGTAGTCCAACTATTTAGACATAATGCTTGTTTCTACATGATTTCCATTTTTTTTATTTTTTGGTGTTTATTTTTAACATCTTTGTTAGCATGACTTTCCTCAATGAATATAAAAAGTAAAATATCATAAAAGTGAAAACTAAAGATAATAAATGCGAGGTCTTTTTTCTAGGACTACCACTACATCACATTGCCAATAAGTTGACCTATCGCCAGTACAAATAAAATTTACTTTGTTTTATTAGTAGTTTCGTTCACTTCATTGGTGACGATTACATGTACAATCGAGCCAAGTTTTGGTGTTTTCAGTTTGTGTTTATTTCATCGACATGCGAATTGACTTTTTGCAAGTTTGTACAGCGATACATTTACCTGAATCTGAGATGGTACACGGAAGTTTGCTGTGCACAAATATTTACATGCAGAGCGCATGTATAATGTATATCATTTACCATAAGTTTAAGAGTGGTCACTCAATGATCTAGACATTTTTTTATAAATTTTACGAAGGTGAATTTCTGTTTGCTCGTAAAATACAATCGAAGATGATGCAACAAAACAACAATTATATATAGTATACATTTCTAATCACGCTTTAGAAAGGATTTCCGGTATGAAAAAATATACAGGAAAGATGATTAAGGGTGCTATATTTTCTGCAGGTTAAATTCAACAGTGACTCACGAATCTGAAATGTCTTAAAACAGTTCATTCTAAGCATCCAGCAAGAAATGTTCTTTGAATCGTGTTTGTAAAACGTTCCGGCCGTATGTCAGACTCTTTATAACCGTGTCTTCTCAGCTCAGCAAACGTTTCAGATACTTAGCCGAGGACACATTTTCTTCCATCAACATTTTATTACATGGACTATATTACAGAAAAGTATAAAATCTTTGTTTCGTGTTGATTATAGAACACGCAGTTCAGTTCGGTTTCGTTTGTAAAAATTGAATATAAGTTAGTTTATGAAATAAACTTTAGAGGTTTAAAGTAAACCAATTTTATCGAAAAAGAATACAGAAGCACTAAATTCATAAAAAATCAAATATAGCTTGAAGACTTGTAAAGCAAACACTGAAACGGCACGGTATTATGAAATCTGCAGTATACTATCAACTGTTTTCCAACTTTTAATTATTTTCAGAATTCATACTGCAATTTCGCTTCACACGTTTAATGTAGCTTTTGTTTTTGCTGCAAAAATTACTTTTGTTTGCAGGAAATCACATGTTGATAGTAAGACTTACGTTTCAAGTGAACAAAACATGTTGTGTGTCATATTAAGTAATTTAAGCTTGATCCTCTATCAAATCTATAACATTATATTCCTCAATTAATCTGTAAACAATAAAATCAGAATCACAGTAGGATATTATTACCTTTAATTGTACATGATTGGACGTGTTAAATACATTACCTGTGCTGTCAATAACATAATAACACATTTTATTCAGCATCATTTAAGTAAGAAAAACTTTCAATGCACCTGTAAGTAAGTACATGTATACTGGCATTGTCTTCATTATGTTAGGAAATAAGACACATGGCATTGCATATATACGAATATCATGTCAAAATGTCAGATTTTAATTCTATGATGCTCCTTTGAATTGCGAAAGACGCATGAATATTGTAACCGCAAAGATAACCACTGAAACAGGATAACTTACATGTCCTTAAATTAGATTTAAATAGCAATTTTAGGAAAACAAATGCTCATAAACAACAGACAATTTTGCCAATAAGACATCTGATTTATAAAGCAATATAAGAGCTATAAGTATGTAAATTTTTTGTAATTATAACATGCAAAAGTGATCATGGGTCTTTAATGAATCATTTGCTACAAGGTATTATCTCCTCCCAGTTCTTTGCTAGAATCTGCTCTTATCACTATCTTGCCTTCTGATATGTCAGTCAATATACGACACAGTCTTTCTTTTTTATTTATCTCAGCTAAGCTGAACAATCTGTCATACAGTCGACAACCACTGTCAGACTCTTTCAAACATGATCCAAAATTATTAATTCTCCAACGACTGCAGGCTTCGTCCAGATATGTTAGAATAGGTACACAGTCAATAGCGTCAACAGTTTCACTTTCAGTCCGTATTTCTTTATTCTCTTCTGTACCAACAGTCTCACACTGATGAATTTCTGTCACAACTTCTCCACTATCCTGTTCCTTAGAATTATCTCCCTTAGATATGTTGCCGGTACTTTCTCCAAATGTCGGTGTATTACTTCTGTCCCCAGGACTGTCCTCAGCGGCTGACCCACCTGATGAACCACTGGCTTTTGTACCCTCCTCAGACCGCCCAATACTGGTAGTCTGAAGAAAAAGTTTGTATTTAAATTACTTCATAAAAGAGATCATAATCAGTCATCTTCAGGGTTATCGCACTCCCCATGCCCCAACCCCACCCAGTCCTTTTTCTATGGCAAAATCTATTTACAGGCCCAATCCCCTCTGACATTTTATATCATGCATTGCATTATTCCTAGAATAATTCTTTTCATCTTCACATATGAATAAATTGCTAATTCTTCACTACTGTCATACTTTTGCCTCAAAAAAGACCCAGGCCATTTTCTCTTCTTCATTTTTCAGTGAAAAAAACCTTTTCTACCATACATTTGGTACATGTAATGTATATAATACTTCAGTGGAATGTACACTACAAAATATTTGAAGTAAAAGGTAAACTGGGAAAAATAACACACAAACACCATGAAATACAGCATCCTATTTCCATTTCTACCTGGGTTATCTAAACATTTATCAATCACAAATCACCACCCATGATCCAACAAACTCCTTACCAGAAAAAAAAATTTACCACAGGGTGGATTGAGATACCAGTCTCGTCAGATGACTTGCCCAAAGACATGCACAAATCTCTAATGGTCTGACAAGGGACTCGACTCATTTCCTCTAGACATTTCAATGCAATTACTTGTACTATGATATAGCTTACCGTGAAAGCAATACTACAGTAATCCATTATAAATGCTGATAATATCTCATACAACACTTGAAGATGTTCATACTCTGCTTCCTCACTTTCATCCAATACAGTTTCTTTGGCATTATCTTTACTCTTTTCTGTAGTATCTATGGTGTCATTTGCATTATTACTAGAATCAGCTTCATTCTTTGCATCTGATTGGTCACAACTAGTCACATGACTAGTTTTCCCTCTACTGATTGGTTCATTTGAATTTGACTGCTCTGCCTCCCTATATTTTTTAATCATGGGATACAGTGGCTCCAAAATCTTCAGCAAGATTCGAATAATAGCCTCATCTGGAAAATTAAAGTCAGTTGAATTCGTAAGAAATATAATACTTAGAGGATAATACACAGCTGAGCCGGGCCGGGACATGATAATCCGCCTGCAGGAAGCATAATGGCACGAAGGCTTTAGCCCGAGTGCTATTATGCGACTGAGGGCCGATTATAGGTCCCGGCCCGGCTCAGTCATGAATTAACGTCTATAATACATATCTTACGTTTTTAATCAGTATTCTATCATACAATGTGCAAAACTAATAGATACTAGAAAAAAAACTAGAAATGCACATATCATGTAGATGAATTTCAGTGATGATGATTTAAAGTTGGTGTTTTTCCTCACTACACGGCCATTCCTTTAAGTTTTTATCGTTACGTGTCATCTTTTTCCTAGTGTTGATGATAGTTTTACTTTCGATAAACTCATGTGTATATTGTTACACTCATAATTTAATATCTATTTTCTATCACTTTAATGATCCCTTTTGATCGAGATTCAATAGATTTCTCGGTGGCGGCCATTTCATTCAAGAGGTGACGTCATTTGTAGCCGTTGACGTGGCGTGTCCCTTTTCTGAGGGCCGATTATCGCATAATCGGCCCTCACGCGCGGGAGTTTTCTTCAAGTACCTGAAGTTTTGGAAATTGCATACAAAACATAATTCACAATTCTGTAAGTCAATTAAAGGGGCTAAAAGGGCAGTGAGGGTTATCTGGATCCATTCTTTGACCTTGTCTACTGACCCTGAAGATTTTTGTAAAGTTTCAATTTAGTCTCTGCATTAGTTGTGGAGATATCAGCTTCCAAATATCAGTAAGACCATGACTTTTGAAATTCAGAATAAAAGGGACGTTACTTTGCTAAAAGTTGCAAAAGATTTATGGGACTTGTTTACTGGCCTAGATGACTTGTTTCAATCCAGTATCTACAGTGTAGTTTGTGAGACTGCAACTTTGTACAGGATTCTGTTAGTCCAAAAAGGGGCAAAAGTTTGCCAAAATACACAATCATGTACATGCAAGAGTTATGAGCTTGATTCTATTATTGTTTACTGACCTATGAGACATATGCAAAGTTCATAAACTGTAGCCACATAGATGCAATGCAATGTAAATGCAAGGAAGTTAAAGAGCAGACAACTGTAAATTGGGTTCCTTTTCCGCACTCAACAGGCACTAACTCCAGAGTGACTGGGGTGATTTGACTGGTTATCGAACGTGGCCGAGATATTAAGTCAATAAACATTCAAAGCAAGTTTAGTAAAGACTGGTTTATAATTGTTTAGTTAGAGACCAAACAAATCTCAAGTCCAATTTTGGCATCTAAAGGGCAATAACTCTGGAGTGAATGGGGCAAGTTGGCTGGTTATCAAACTTGGCTGAGATATTATGACAATAAACATTTACATAACAATGGGCGTATAAAAAGGAAGGTAACAGTGGAAGAAAGAAACAAAACAAGATAGAGAAGGATAGAATAGACAACAATCAAACCTTTGCATAAATGTCCCAGCTTTTCTACGGGTCGTGAAGTCAGAAGAATATTCAACACAGATAATGCCGAAGCCAGAGGTCCTTCTTTTCCGTCAAGACCCACTATCTCGTACTCACAAACGATATTCAAATACTTGACAATCTTTTTCTCCAGTTTATCGATGTGTGCCACTGAAATATAGAGAGTAATACAACTATTAGCCCTTACCCTTATAAACTCCAATAATGGACTTGTTCATCCTAAAATATGGACTCTGCCATTGTTCAAAAGAATGTGAATCGAAAATTTATTGTCAGAATAGAAAACAGTACAACTTATGATCATGATCTGCACTGATAACAAGGGTTTAATCATTAACAGACAGCACAGGGTTAAGGTTTAGGAGGGTTTGTCCCCATCAGTTGTTGAGTGGTTAGAGTCGCTGACTTGAAATCAATGTAACCTCACTGAGGCCGGGTCATAAGTTTGAGCCCCTGCAAACCTGCAGAGTGGGGAATTATAAACAAAAAATGAAACAATGTGAATGTAGCCTTATTTACAGTATGTAGAATTAATTAGAGTTTGATAATAAGAATTCTGTGACTCATACCAGTACATGTACTATAATACTTAATGTAAAACAACACTCACCCAGGGCCTCAACTCCTGATTCTGTCGTAGAAAAACTCTGAAATATGTGTAAGTACACTTCAAGGGCCTCACTGTGATTGCTCCTGGAAGAGAAAGCTATAATCTATGAGGTATGTCACAATACATCTCAAACTTATACTTACGTAGCAGAAATTGTATATTGTTTAACTACATTAAAACCTTTCTCATCCAGCACTGGGTTTAAAACTGACCTATCGGGCAAAGCCCTAAGGTCCCAGTGACATGAAATGTATAGATCTACTGAAAAACCTTGTTAAAACTGCAATTTGGCATTGCCAAGTGGTGTCAGGCAAGACAGATGTTACTGTATTAACTTACCCTATCTGATCAGTGGCTTCTAGCAGTGAATGTATGAAATCAATGGTTGCCCAGGAAACACATAGGTCAGGTTCACAGTCAAGTAGTGTATTAACCAGCTCAGCAGTATTCTTTAACAAATCACCTGGAAGAAAATAAAAATGTCTTTTGCTTTTTACTTCATGACAAAACAAGTTCATATAAATGAATGCAAGCAAATAGATTAACAACAGATATCTAGGAACTATTACATGTGTTTCAAAAATGAATTAACACAGGTGTAAGATGGCCTTATCATTTCGAAAGGTAATTACATTCATTTCCTCAGTTTTAAATCCTGTTTCAAAGGTATGCCAGTTATTTTTACAGGAGGTTACAGACATTTTGTTCCTGGGAAGACCAGTACATAAGAACCCTATCCTATGTAAGAAACTGCCAACTTTTTCACATCACAAGACATGACCAGTAGCAGGGCTCAAACTCACGACCCTTAATCAATGAGATTACAGTGATTGCAAGTCAGGGACTCTAACCACTCTACCACAAGGCAAACTAGGCAATTACATATACTCACAGAGGAAGATAAAAATAATGCAAAACCTCTTGTCGTGATCATTTTAATTAGAAATACATTAACTGTTCTGAAATAATCAATATGGCATACTTTGGGGGGGCCGAGAAAAAAAAAAATTATTTTATTATTTTTTTTAGAAAACCCAACAAAAGACTAAATAATCAATATGGCATACTTTCAGAGACCCTACCAAAAGACTAAATAATCAATATGGCATACTTTCAGAGACCCTACAAAAAAAAAAAAAAAAAAATAAAATTTCACCCACCAAGAGACTAAATAATGTTGATTAATCTTCAGAGACCTGCAGTAAGAGAAAATAATCATGGCATATTTCAGAGACCTTTAAAACCAAATACAATACCATATCTGCAGTACTTAATCAATAATCTCCACTGTCAAGCAAACATAGGCCCCCCCCCCCGGGGCCCCCCCCCGGGGCCCAAAAAAAACATTGGGTTTTTTTTTTCAACCAAAAAAAGGGTTTTTTTTTTTTAATTTTTTCCCCGGGGGAAAAAAAAATTTTGCTTTTAAGACCATGACCAGCCAATACCTATCTGCAGTTTAATCATAATCTACACTGTCGCGATTCAGTAAATTTTGTCAGCACCCTTTTGAACAATGATTCAAATAACATGACAGCTATTGATTCAAATAACATGACAGCTATTATATTCTAACAACATGACAGCTATATATTCAAACATCATTCAAACAACATAACAGCTATATATCCAAACAACATGACAGCTATTGATTCAAATAACATCACCGCTATATATTCAATCAACATGAGTATTGATTTAAACAACATGATAGCTACTGATTCAAACAACATGGCAGCTATTTATGTAAATAACAGACTTACAATTTGTTGAACTAGAGAAGATGAACTTCAGGTGACCCAGCACTTCCTCTGATCTCTGTATGGCCTTGATCCAGGGACCTCTTGTTCCAGTGTTAGACAGGGATGTGTGGATCAACCTGTTGTATACAATAAATACAGGATTACAAGATGTTGCCTGCATGCTTTTTTCAGCATTTTCCAATCATGAGCTCTCAAATTACAGTTATAGAAACTAATACTCTTCTCAACAAACTGACTTTTCCACTCAGCATGGCTGGGAAAAGTTCATAACTATGAAAGTCAGCTGGATGTTGTTGAAATATACAAACATCTGTGTTTTTCAAAATCAACGCTGCTTGTAAAAGACATACAAAGAGCTCCAAATACATTACTGACAGGGCCTCGAAAGGAGCATTTAGTTAAATTATAGTTTTGCTTTTAGGCTACAGTAACTGTAATTTTCAACAAAAATTCTGGTTGGGACGCTTTTTCTATTTTGCTCCAATTATCACAAATTTTTGCAATTAAGTCCTGCAGATATAACAGATACAGGTATGAATTCATATACAATGTATATCAATTTTCAAGTTTTCTAACCTGTGTATATCAGCTTTCAATAAGTGATGGGACAATTTTGCCACTCGAAAAAAACTGGGAGAGTGGATCATCTGTGTTTTCTTCAATCAACTAGCTAAACGCCTATTTAAAACTATTTCTATTATAATGGGCTTAAACCTGCAACTAGATCCTTGCTGGCTAGGCTCACGAGGGAATTCATATAATCCCCATAGTTTTGAGTGGGGATTTAGGGAGCGGTACACAAGAGTAATCTTGAAGACAGTAATAGTTCTTTTTTTTCTGCCGTGTAACATTGTCCCATCCTCTGTTACAAACTGCCAACTCTCTCACTTAAAAAGCTGGGTCTGTACTGGGAATCAGACCCATGACAGTGGTGAAAGAAGTTGTGATAGGTTAGTAATAGCTTTAGCACAGTATGACATAACCACCTTGTATTCTCCACCAGTGTAGGAACATCCCTCGTCTCCAACAGCAGAATCACCAGCTCTCTGAAATCAAATTTAAATTGACCAAACTTATGTTCTATTATAAAAGTTTTATTTTCATTTTCATCGATTATATTTAAAGTAACCGCCACAAATTTCCATATAAAAGATTCATTTATAGATATCAAATTTAAAACAGATTGAAGCTGTTCTTCTATTATTCTATTTCAAGTTTTTTTTATAGAACCAGTCTAAATCCTTGACTTCTGATTGGACAATTTTGGAATTTAACTATTTGACAAATCAAAAGACGCCAACACTAGAGACCGGTTCCAGAGAAAAGATTTATTCTCGCAAGCATTGAAATTTCTTCACAAATTCAATAGATTTATAGGCAAATAACCTTTATGTTAAGATCCTCCCAGCAATTTAATTTAAATTCTATATGCACAGACAAATTCAACAGCTTCCAATTTCACTATAGTATGCAAATTCAATTTTTTTTACCTAACTTCAACCCCTTTTCAGGTATTAACTCTTGACTATTCAATGGGATATCTTTCTATGTCTTAGTCCTTTTTAAAAATAGATGTCATTAATTCTTACATGAATTTGTGACTATCTGACATCTGTTTACACACTGTCTGTTCACATGCCATGTTCCCCAGTATCCCTACAGCTATCTCCTACAACAGAAGAAAACATATAGCAATATGTTAGAAATCTTGCTATGTACATGTACTTGTAAAATGAGAAAAGAAATCGCCTTACACCACCAAGCATAGCACCCATCTGGCACTGACCAGTAGTAAAACCATTTGCAATAGAATTTACCTTCAAAGAATAAGAAAATCTCAAACTATGAGAAAAGGTAGCAGAAGTTATCCTCAAACTATGAGGAAGGCTAGCAGACATAATTAAATAAGTACGCAGTGCAATTCTTTTTATTAAACTTTCCTACCTTGGGATTTAACAGGGGGGGGGGGGGGGAGGCAAGGTCGTTCAAACTATCCTGCTGTCCGTAAGTGAGCATGATGTCCACATGTAAAGTACGGCTTACGGTCTACATGTAAAGAACTACCTTCTGTCATACAATAAAGATAGCCTACTGTTCATACTTCCAAGGTCAAAACCATTTCATGCTTGCAGGAAAGAGCACACTGGTTAAACTTGCGTTACTGATGGAAGGACTCGTTGTAATTAAAACCTACTTGGTCAAATGGGTGACCTTCTACTGCTCACCAAAGTACAGAAATGTATTAGAACTTATCCTCAAGTTGTGTTATCCAATTGTGTTTGTGTATAATTAATTATACTGTCACAATCATTTTAAATTCAATAACATCTGTGAAATCCTTTTTTCTCAGCATTGTCTGCCCATTTCAAAGTATTTCAGTTACATACAGGCAAGCAAGTCATCATAACATTGTTCCTTGGAAGGACCAGAATTAGATCCCTCACGTCTGTCAGAAACTACCAACTTTCTCACATAAAGAGCTAATTAAGGGTTCATATCCATAACCTTAATACAGTGAGTTGTTTAATTATTACAGCGCAACCTCAGCAGCAAACATCCTTGAAGTCCGCCTCTGTGGTCGAGTGGTTACAGTCGCCGACTTGAAATCACTGTAGCCTCTCATAGACAGAGGATTGGGTTCGAGCCCTAGCTACTACCAACCATGTCTCATTATGTGCGTAAGTTGGCAGTTTTTTACGGAGGATAGGACTCACTCACAGTCTCCCTAAGCACTGGTCCTTCCCATGAACGATGGTTAGGTAAACTGCCCGCCTGTTAAAATGAACAAAATACAGTTGGAACTCCTATAACAACAACAGCCAACACCCTTGGGAACACATAAATGTGTTTGTTGTAGAGAGGTGTTGTTCTGGAGAGGTTGATTTCTTCAATAATTGACACACCGGAAAGAAAATGTGTTTTTAAGTTGTGCTCTAGGGAAGAGTTGTTCAGGTAGGTTAGACTTTACCAGTGACCTTAACCACCCAGTCATGGCGGTAAGTTGAATATCATGTGTCAGTATTTACTTGGCTCTTATTAATCTTTGCATAAATTTTACAACTTGTTTTTAATACATTTTCAAGATATTGATTTTGTTCTTTTGTATTGGTTATCTAAAGTAAACTAAACATCTATATGTAATATTTACAAGTGCAAGATAAATACTTTAAAACGCACAACGGAAAACTTTCAATTAAACCAGATTTATTTTCACTTTGTAATGTTTGGGGCATTTTTTTTCTGAACCTATTAAACATCATAAGCTCCACTGCTTGCATTCTTTTGTTGAAGTCAAACTCATTAATAATCTTGTCCTTTATACACATAATTGTCAAAGACTGAATTAAATAAGTGTCAACTGTTCAAAAATTCGTCTTCCAGAGTGTTTAATTCTTACTTATTCATATCAGTCTGTTGTACATTACTGACAGAAGATGCCATTTTAAACAGCTATAAGTGTTGGAGAATTATCTGACAGTAAATTAATCTGTGTGAAATGAATCTATGACAAGATTTTGAATCAGAGAAGTGGGAATTCGCAAAAATTTAATCATTGCGAATATTACTAAATTTACAGTCTTGATTCTTCGTTCTCAAGAGAAAAAGGAATTAACAATCTCTGATGTTTGTCAAGAAAAACGGTATGGTTTTTAATTCAACACCTCTCGTTTTTTGACAATTTTTCAATCATGAAGGCGGCAAGGAAGAGTAACACAGTGTTGCCAATGTTAATTGTTTAGAATTGTAAATATACAGAAGTATTCGCATAGCTAAAACAAAGGTACTGTTAATCACTTTGATCAGTTATCCACACAAGAAGGCTAAAACAGCCTTAATCCTCTCACCTCCAGGTACTGCATGACATATTACCATGGTAACCAAACATGCAAACATGGCTTTTCTTAATATTGACCTTTTTACAAAGTATTTACACCTAAGAAGCCCAGTTTGTATTTTCCCTTAGATTATATTCAGATGAACATTATATCTCTGTAGGGTTAGCAAAAGTAATGTATGTCTTAGTAAAGTTAACTAACTTTTACATCTATCTAATCAAGATCTGGCCCTGTGCTTCTAATGTTTATGTCATGCACAAGGGAGTTTGAGCAAAAACAAATTCAACTTCTAGCACTGAGACGGACCTATATACACATATATGTGTATATAGGTCCGTGGCACTGTACATTGTAAGAAAGAAAACAGTACAGTTTATGGCATTTAAAATTACTTTAATACGACCACCATTCAAACCGACATAAAGTTGTCTTAATATCGACATTGTCCTTTCATCGAGACAAGAATTTATAAAATATATTTGGTCCAAATCTCAGCATAAAAGTTAGTTATGCACAAAAAAATGGTTTTATCAAAGTATCATTAAAAAAGTCTCAAAACATTAAAAAAATTACATCAATTACTTAAATCACATTGTATATTCAAGTCATAACATGGAATATGAGGGTCAAGGTGGCTCTACATCGCTTACCTGAGTACCATTGCTCCTAAAAGACACGAAATACGAAATTGGTTCAAAGGTCCTTACATGTAACCAGGTCAGCCAAGCACAATTTTGAAATCTGTTTGATTTTTTTTTTTTTTACATGTTCCAAATTTTGTTAATGTGATTTCAGACACAAAACTTTTTATGATGTGATCTGGTGATTCTTTTTTCGACCCCACAGACTTGACCTAAAATTCATTAAGACAATCATTCTATGACTGGATACAAAATGCAATTCTCCATTACATGCACATGGGTGTTATATGATCTATCATGGTGACATAGTTTTTGACCCAAAGTGACTCAGTTCAGTTTCAAGTTTATCAAGACAATTAAACATTCTGATCAAGTTTCATGATGATTCCATTGAAACTGTAGTTCCTATTGGTTGCACAATCTAACTGATGGTGACGCATGATGTCCCATGGATACAGAGTGATCGCATTAAATTACACACTTGGAGCTCTTTGTGCTCAGGTGAGCTATAAATCAATACATGCATGTTGTAGCTTCCAATTATGTTGCATTCATAATTGCATTGCAAAATAGTTTTAAAACCATAGGACTAACATGCCAGCATGGACCTATACACATATATCTAGGTCTGTGATGCCAGTAATCATTCTGTACAAAAGCAATAACTATTTTTCAATACTGCATAATGAACATAAGTTTCAATCAAATCAAATAGTCAGTTTGTTTTGTTTCCAAGGAAAAAATGTTTCAATTCACAAAATAATAACATATTAATAAATATACGTTATAAAAATTTACACAGCACAGTGAAAATCAACATGTAAAAATATTCAGTTTTTTTCGTTTCCATGGAAAAAATGAACAGCATAAGTAAATCAATATGTTGAAATTTTCAGTTTTGTTTCCATGGAGAACAGTTACACAGCACAAAGTAATTATTCATATTGTTATATTTACACTGATGCAAGCATAAATGCTTACACTTCAACATTCAAAATGAGTTTTAAGCTTTGTACAAAATTAATGTATGTTGATATCTGAGACTCCTTTGTTTTATACAACAATATATACGAGTGTTCCATCTTTGGAGGTCAGGATGAACATGAATTCGTCATGTAGTAAAGACGTCTGTCAATCACTCTGGTTTTATCATGAAATGTTATCCAAGGTCATATTCTTCTCTATCACACTAATCCAAGTAGATGTCAACCCACCAACAGGTCAATCTGAAATATGTAAATATCATCATATAATAAACCTATGCTCAACACAGTGACTTTTTATTCAGATCAGATATTCAAAAGCATTTTTTTAAATCCCTTTCATTTGAATAATTTCAGAACATCAAAAACCAGTGTTGTAAAAGTTAAAGCAAACCAAGTAAATTGATATTATGCTACCAATAATTGAAAGACTGTAATTTTCTATGTTTGAAAGTCTTCATTAAATTTATACCTTTCACGTAGCTACTTTCAGTTTACAGGGAATACAAGGAAGATTATGAACACTAAACAGTGCAAAATGTATCTGCATTCAGAAACTTGAATTACTGGGATTTTAATGTTTTCACATTGCAAGACAAGGTATGAGTTAAAGTTTATGTCAAGTCTGAATTATAACATGTAGTAAGTATGTGCTACAAAATCTACAAACCTGATATTTAAATGTTCTCTTGTAGCAATCATTTCTGTGGTGTGGCTACTGCTTGTATGTTACACTGCAGACTAGAAACTGATTATTCACAGCATCAGCACCAATGTATACCTTGCTTCTGTCTGCACTATAGCATAAACACTGCGGACAGAACAAACCATCAAGTACCTGTCTGCCATGATTCAAGTCTGCTGAGACATGATGAATGGTGTTCTTGTCATAGCAGCAGACTAACAATGATCCATCATCTAACACTAACATTCCATCAGGTCCAGCAAGATCCACATGTTTGTATACAGCAGATACTTCACCCTGAAATGTTACACTCAATATAGACTTGTTATAGTAGTCACTGATATACAGATGGCTATGATCTTGACTCAGCACCATGTACTCTGGAAGATCAAAGATTGCTTCATCCATGAAAATTGTGTTCTTAATATTTCCTTTCATATCTAGTACATGAATACTAGGTGGTTTCTTGCATAATACATACAGACAGTTCTGGTGGTAGATTATACCGTAACATTCTCCTTTACCATGAATGCTGTGGTCAGTTGAAACATCAAAAATGTGGTCAGTAAACAATTTTCTTGCTGTTGTAATAATGAGAATCTGTTTCAGGTCTGGTATTGTAACAGCAATCTGGTCCCGAGGAAGTACTGCAATGTCCCATGGTCTTGAGTCAAGTTTTTTCTCCTCTAATACATCATATTTCTCAGTATTTACAACCAATAACCTTGAAAATTCAGCTAGCACAAGTTTTTTGCCTGAAGACAGAACAACACAACTTGATATACTATAATCTGAGCCGAAGTCTGTATCTGTCTGGAGCTGTAGACTACTAAACGTTCTGGTCCTGCCCTGCCTGCTTGGTGTTGCAACAGGGGATGGTTCCTTAGGAGCAACATAAAGGGATTTCAAGCTCCAGGTTGATTCCTCAACAGCTTCCATCTTTCCTGTCAACTTGCCGAAAATCCCAACTGCCAGGATATTCTCTACATCTTTGTTTCTGGTGAATGTGAACTGTGTATATGTCTTCTCTAATGACACTGTAGCTTGCTCAATTTCCCTGGACCGCAGTTCTGATTTTGCCCTTTTAATGTCTGTGAAAAGTTGACCATTCTGATTTGCTGCTTTGCTATTTTGTAAGCTGGATTTCATTTTCTTAATGTTGGAAAAATACTCTGTACATGAAGTGATGACAGCTTTTACTTCTTGTTTACTCGCTACTGCCTTCTTACTTGCTTCTCTCTCAAAATTCTTCTGGGCAGTATCCAGGTGATTATTTAGTTCCTTTCTAAACTTAACAAAATCTTTGATTGCTCTGTCATGGCTATCATCTATCTCTCCATCTTTAACAGAAGCTTTTTTTAAGACACCATTAGCCTCAGTCAACTTCTGATCAAGCTGTTTAACTATATCCCTGTACTCGTTACTATCCCCTATACCAGCACATTTCTCAGGAATATACTCAAATTTACATGTTGTGTGTTTCATAGTCATACAATCAGTGCAGCCAAGCTCTTCATGTTTGGGGCAGAAATATTTGATGACCTCGTTTCTGTGGGTAGAACATTTCTCAGTGCAAATGTCAGTAGGTTTAGGTAGGGCTGAATGTTTGTGCATGTTATCTTTGTCCAGTAGTTGATGGTTTCTTGAGGCCTTGGTCTTCTTGTGATACCGAAAACAGTTGATACACAAATATTCACAACAATCTATACAGTACCCACTGGCTTCCACATGCTGACCTTCTGTCAGGCATGGATCACAGCTATGCTCAAAATCTTCTGCAGAGCCTTGGGAAAAAGAACCTTGAAAGTTGGATACTTTACGTCCGGATACCGCCATATTTATGTCCAAACTGTATTTCTAAATTGTGTCAATATCTTAGTTATGAAATCAAATTGCACAGTAGGAAATACTGGCCGGATACATTCATATATCACTGTAAGGCACAGCTATTTGTGACATGTAATAAATCTGTCATAATCAGAGATCAAAACTTTTAATGTGTCTCAACAAGAACAAAGTTTGATCTTTTCTATCATTTTAAATCTAATTAAAGTTTTCACTTGTTTTTAAATCTAACATTTATAAATAACAATCCAAATCCCTGTAAACATATTGTTTCCAAGTTTTATTTCTCAAGTTAAGAAAATGCTAAATTTTCAGTTACAACACTGCATAATCTTTGGTGAACTTCCTTTCTCAGAAAATGAAAAGAATAATCAATAGATAAAGTGTCCTATATTTTTTAACAGATTTATACACAATCTAATGTAAACACTTCACCCAAACGTGAGATAACATTATACCCTTATAAATCAAACAGAATCAGTGAGTTATAGTGATAGAATTATCAGTTTACGATATAGAGGATAATTGTTGGTTTTGATGTAATATCACGTTATAATTTCACTGAGTGGGCACCAAAAGTGATTACTTACATTTGGTGTTCATGAGTGAAATTTACGTGACAGGGCACGATTTAGCACTGGACCGTTGGCCCATGTCTAGTTAAAAAGCCCACGGTCCAACTGACCGTCCAGTAAGCTGGTCCGCCGGTCCACATCAAAAATGAGATGACAATGGCACAAATCTTTGTTTGTCAGGGGTTTATAGAACAAATTAATAACGTGCTTTCTGATTTGTCACCGACACCCATCTATAACGAATTGAAATCGAGTTTTATACACCTCCAATCGCGCCAAATAGCGTGACTTAAAACTTGTACGGAGAAATATCGCGGCACTTTGTGGGGGTTAATAAAATCGCCGTACTTGACGTGTGATTGAACGGGTTTACGAGATATTAAATTTAATTCTTTTCCATAGATATTTATAAACACGCGTTTTTTGTGTGTCTTTTATACATTTTAAATTGAAATTCATAGGCCAACCGACGTACATTTGTGTAGCGTTTTCGATATATTGTATCAACAAAAATAAAACTTACTCGTGACATTATCTCATCCAAACTAATATTTTTATAATCCAAAGTCAACAAGTACTTGTACATGTCTTAAACTGTCAAAGTATATCTGTCTTTTTAATGCAACGTGCTTTACTAAGATCAAAGAAACTTGACTAGCCCCGACAAGCGTCGGCGATCTTCTTTGATCTCGTGACACCTGCGGCTTTATCTCTATTATTAACAGAAGTTTGCAGTAAAAATTACTTCATTCGGCAAAGGTTATTCATTAAAATGAATATAAGAAAATTGTTACTGGAAAAATTCGACTGTCACAGTTGCTGAAAAAGAGCACAATAAATGGCAAAGGAAATACGGACACGCTGAAACTGGACGATTTTGTAACAAACAGAACAAATTACTCCGGTAGTTTTGTTTTAAATAAACAACATTCGGAACTATTTAATTGTTAGAGAAATAAGTTTTCGCTTTCATCAATCAGTGGTATCTCATAGCTTGGACTTGCAAACAATTTTAAAATTGAAAGAGTTAATTTTGTCATCCTTTATGACAGGCCATATTTTTGGTTTAGTACCAGAACGGCCCACAACCAGAACGGCCCACTTTTTTAGCAATAGACTTTTAACATTTGGGATCGTATACTCATTGTTATCTTTTGTTTCATCTGTTTGTTACACATATTGTAATAAAGATAAGTAATACATTTTCTTACTTTTATTTTCACATACATGCCTACCATTTCGTCCATAAAGTTATAACTGTGAATAAAAAGCGAATATCATGTCCTGCAGATGGTTCAGTTCTTCCAATAAAACACTAATGACTGTAATACTTCCGTCATTATATCATTATATCGACATAACTTTTATTGAATAAAACAAAAAGTTTAATTTAAAAAACGATAACTAGCAACAATTACATGAAAACAGATACTAGCGACAGTAACTTTAATGATTTTTTACTCATATGATGATACTTAAAAAGTGGGCCGTTCTGGACTGGTCCGTTCTGGTACTGGTCCGTTCTGGAAGTGGGCCGTTCTGGACCTACACCATATTTTTCACACCTACCACGAGTGACAAATGCACAGTGGAAAATAAACATTGACCAATTACGGCGGATATTTCACGGAAATAAATATTTTACATATACATTGAGGTTCAGATAAAAAATAATTTTTTGAAACGATGATATCAAAAACACAGTAATAGTATAGCGGCCGCGGATTCGCAATGAAAATACCGCGGCGGCGATGTGTGAATCAATCCTTGGGATTCAAAGAATCTAATTGTAACAGATCGCTTTTACAGGTGTATTTTATCAACATTTTAATTACATGATGTAACAAGAGCTGTCCATAAGACAGCACGCTCGACTATTGTGGGTGTTTGCTAATAAAACAAAACTTTTATCAGTATAATAGCAAAACAAAATTCTGCTAACTATTAAGTATAAACTAGGAAAGTTGAATCATAAAAAAAGTCAAAATCTATAACTATAGATTTAATTTTTGGTAAATTAATTGTTTGATACAAAATTTACCCCTGAACACTATTGCTAAGTTTGATATAACTACCATAAGTGGTTACTGTGATATGTGCATGGTAGTACCTTGCATGCAAAACTTTACCAAATTTTCAAAGTCAAACAAGGGCCATAATTTGTACTAAATTTAAACAAGAGTTATCTGTCTTGACTGTGTGACACCTCTTAAGACATTAAAAAAGTTTCAAGTCAATATCATAAGTGGTTACTGAGGTATGTGCATGATAGTACCTAGCAGGCAAACTTTAACCAAATTTTCAAAGTCAAACAAGGGCCATAATTTGTACTAATTTTATACAAGAGTTATCTGACTTGATTGTATGATACCCCTAAAGACATGAACAAAGTTTCAAGTCAATATCATAAGTGGTTACTGAGATATGTGCATGATAGTACCTAGCAGGCAAAATTTTAACCAAATTTTCAAAGTCAAATAAGGGCCATAATTTGTACTAAATTTTTTCAAGAGTTATCTGCCTTGATTGTATGACACCCCTAAAGACATGAACAAAGTTTCAAGTCAATATTATAAGTGGTTACTGAGATATGTGCATGATAGTACCTAGCAGGCAAAACTTTACCAAATTTTCAAAGTCAAACAAGGGCCATAATTTGTACTAAATTTTTTCAAGAGTTATCTGCCTTGATTGTATGACACCCCTAAAGACATGAACAAAGTTTCAAGTCAATATCATAAGTGGTTACTGAGATATGTGCATGATAGTACCTAGCAGGCAAAACTTTAACCAAATTTTCAAAGTCAAACAAGGGCCATAATTTGTACTAAATTTTTTCAAGAGTTATCTGCCTTGATTGTATGACACCCCTAAAGACATGAACAAAGTTTCAAGTCAATATCATAAGTGGTTACTGAGATATGTGCATGATAGTATCTAGCAGGCAAAACTTTAACCAAATTTTCAAAGTCAAACAAGGGCCATAATTTGTACTAAATTTTTTCAAGAGTTATCTGCCTTGATTGTATGACACCCCTAAAGACATGAACAAAGTTTCAAGTCAATATCATAAGTGGTTACTGAGATATGTGCATGATAGTACTTAGCAGGCAAAACTTTAACCAAAGAAGCAACGCCGACGCCGCCGCCGACACACAAGTGACTGTAATAGCTCTCCATATTCTCCGAATAGTCGAGCTAATAAAAAAGTCACTCAGAAATACGAAGAAACGCGATAGTCCCGCGATCGATATTTTCACTCAAAACTCCACTCGAAGTCACGTTATTTTTTAATCATGTTTTTGCATAGTGAATTTATAGTTTTTATTGATACAAATATTTTGGTCCAGGTCAGTTGACCTCGGGCCAAGTGAAGTCTAGATGAGGTGGACCGAATGTCCAATCAAGTTTTCAGTCCTAAGTCGAGCCCTGCGTGATATTACACCAAAACCAACAATTTTTCTGTTTATTTTATGGTTAAAACTCTACTTTTATAGTTTGTTTCTATAAAACATCGAAAATTGCAGGAAACATCATCATAAAACAGCAGAAATGACGTCATTTTAACGACATCATTGTCGCATGGTTTCCAGCATTAATAAACGCTTGGTATACTTTTTGACGAAAATCCAGGATAAAGATTGCAAAAAAAGTGAAAATTAAAATGGTTATCCACTGTTTCAAAATTGTGGATTATCACTTTTATTTCACTGAGAAAACTCTATAATTTGCTGGAAAACATAAAATAAACCTTTGTCACTAGAAGACTGAAACAATACAGTTAATATTCGGCAAGGAGCACCAGCCTATTTAAGGGAAAATGATAAGTACTGCAACCTTTGATTGGTCGATTGAAAAATTAAAATACACAAGAAATTGATCTACAAGTCTGTCTTTATTTGGCTTAAACGGAAAACTGAATTTCTGGAACAAATAATTCAGGCACTTCGTTTTATAATTTTTATTTTTTCATATATTGCCCTTTTAATATGTCTCATTGCATTAAGACTCAAACTGTTTCAGATTTCAGACTTTTTGGACATTTGAACCTTTACCCCACGCCCGTACAAATGGCATTATATTCTATCATAAAAGAATGACACAAAATATAGTTTGATTAGTAGAACTATTCAGCTTGTTTTGTTTCCATGAAAACAGTTACACAGCGAAACACTCATTTTGTTGTGCTTCCATGTACAGCATTATACAGCACAAAATAATTCAACATACTGCAATATTTACACTGACAGTTTCGGATTTCAGAATTAGTTTTCAGGTACGTTTGAATGCATGTTTGATATAAACAGGCACTCGTTTGTTTTATACAACAATATATACAAGTGTTCCATCTCTGGAAGTCAGGATGAACACGAGTATGTCATGTAGCAAGACGTCCGTCAATCACTCTGGTTTTATCATGAACTTTATCCAAGGTCATATTCTTCTCTATCACCCTAATCTCAGCAGATGTCAACCCACCAACAGGTCAATCTGAAATATGTAAATATCGATATAATAATGAACATTTTAATTTTTATTTGTAGTTGTTCTACACAGTTAAGTTTCATGTCCAATTTTAATAGCCAAGATCATCATATTTTTTTTTTAAATCCTTTTAATCTAAAACTTGTCAGAAAGTCCAAATTCAGTGTTGTTAAAGCAAAATATCTTAAGTATTTATTATTATGCTTTGAGTAATGGAAAGAGTGAATTTGCAATTTTTGAAAGTCCTCATTAAATTTTATACCTTACACGTAGCTACTTCTAGTTTAAAGTAACACAAGGTAGATTATGAAAACAAAACATTGCAAAGTATATCTGCATTCTTAAACAGGAATTACTGGAATTTCCATTTTCTCACATTGCAAGGCAATTTAGGTACATGTATATGACTTTAACTTAAGTATGAATCATATCATGTAATAATTATGTGCTACAAAATCTATAAACTTAATACTTAACTGTTCTCTTGCAACAATCATTTCTGTGGTGTGGCTACTTGTTGTATGTTACACTGCAGCATGCAAGCTTATCATCACCATAACAACCAATGTATACCTTGCTTCTGTCTGCACTATAGCAAATAGAATATGGACAGGACAAACAATCCAGTACTTTCCTGCCTTGCTTCAAGTCTGCTGAGACATGATGAATGGCTTCATTGTTATAGCAGCAGACTAATAAGGATCCATCATCTAACACCAACATTCCTGCAGGTCCACCATGACCCTCATGCTTGTATACAGCAGATACTTCACCCTGTAATGTTACACTCACTATAGAGTTGCCAAGGCAGTCACTGATATACAGACGGCCATGATCTTGACTCGGCACCATGTACTCTGGGAGATCAAAGATTGCTTCATCCATGAAAATTGTGTTCTTGATATTTCCTTTCATATCTAGTACATGAATAGTAAGTGGTTTCTTGCATAATACATGCAGACAGTTCTGATGGTAGATTATATTGCAATATTCTCCTTTAACATTAATACTGTGGACAGTTGACAATTTTGTTGCTGTTGTCATGAAGAGAATCTGTTTCTGGTCGGGCATTGTAACAGCAATCTGGTCCAGAGGAAGTTTTGCAATTTCCCATGGCTCTGAGTCAAGTATTTTCTCCTCAATTACAACATTCATATCAGTATTTACAATCAATAACCTTGACATCCTTCCGGTCAGCCATCACAAGTTTGCCTGATGACAGAACAACACAACATGATATATTACATTTTGAGCCTAAGTCTATATCTGCCTGGTGCTGTAGACTACTAAACGTTTCCAGTCCTGCCCTGCCTGCTTGGTGTTGCAACACTAGCGACAGCAAGGGATTTCAAGTTCCCGGTTGATTCCTCAACAGCTTCCATCTTTCCTGTCAACTTGCCAAACTTCCCCACTGCCAGAATATTCTCTACATCTTTGTTTCTGGTGAATGTTAACTGTGTATTTGTTTCCTCTAATGACACTGTAGCTTGCTCAATTTCCTCGGACTGCAGTTCCGATTTTGCCCGTTTTATGTCTGTGAAAAGTTGACCATTCTGATTAGCTGCTTTGCTATTTTGTAAGCTGGACTTCATTTTCTTAATGTTGGAAGAATACTCTGTACATGAAGTGATGACAGCTTTTACTTCTTGTTTACGTGTTGCCACTTTCTTACTGGCTTTTTCTCTCCATCTTTTTCTGGATGGTATCCAAGTGATCATTTAGTTCCTTTCTAAACTTAACAAAATCTTGGATGGCTCTGTCATGGCTATCATCTATCTCTCTATCTTTAACAGAAGCTTTTTTCAAGATAACATCAGCTTCTTTCAACCTCTGATCAAGCTGTTTAACTATATCCCTGTACTCGTTACTCTTCCCTATACCGGAACATTTCTCAGGAATATAATCAAGTTTGCATGTCGTGTGTTTCATGGTCATACAATCAGTGCAGCCAAGCTCTTCATGTTTGGGGCAGAAATATTTGATGACCTCATTCAAGTGGGTAGAGCATTTCTCAGTGCAAATGCCAGTCCGTTTAGGATGGGCTGAATATGTGTGCATGCTGTCTTTGTCCAGTAGTTGGTGATTCCTCAAGGCCCTGGTCTTCTTGTGGTATCGGAAACAGCTGACACACAAATATTCACAACAATCTATACAGTACCCACTGGCTTCCACATGCTGACCTTCTGTCAGGCATGGATCACAGCTATGCTCAAAGTCTTCTGCCGAGTCTCGGGAAAAAGAACCTGGTAATCCTGATACTTTATGCCCAGAAGCTGCCATATTTATGTCCAATTTATTATTTGAGGGTCAAAAATCTTTAATCATGTTAGAAAGCACATGGCACTGTAGGAAAGTCTTACAGGATATGTTTATACATTACAACAAGCCACAGCTATAAAATTAATGTTTCAGTTAATTTGTGTAACATGCTCTGATCAGTACTTAAATATGTACAAAACACACAAAAAGTTTAACCTCTTAAACTGCTACTAAACGTATCAAAACATTTCAATTTATTTAAATCCAACTCTTAAACATATAATTATGTTTACTTATTTTTAAACACTATTTTCAAGCAAGTATAAAACAAATACTAATTTATAGCTACAGCACTAAATATTTTGGTAAACTTCCATTTTTAGATAGTGAACATAACTGACCTATAGTGTCTTTTACTTCAGTCAAAGCAAGGATTTTATATATATAATTTAAGGACCAATTCTTATGGTTGAAGATTAAAATAGCTTGTACAATTGGTATTGGCCTTGGAACTTATGAACTACAAAATTTAATGTAAAGCTAAGATTTTATAGATAAATGACAATCAAACAGGTATTGAGAAATAATATTTAGTTTCTGATGTCTTTGTTTTTAGGTGAGGGAAACAATACAATAAGGATCTTAAATGGCCACTTGCCAAGGACTGGGTTGTGGTGACCTGAAATAAAGCTGCAAGATAGAAGGGACCAAGCAGTGCCATGTAAGATCCTTCTTCTTGATCTTTGTACGTTACATTTAGGATGGAACATGGTACCTGATGTCTATTTGAAATATAAATACATTTTTGTACATGTACCTGCACGGCACACCTCTTCATAGCAGTTATAAATTTACCACTGCACAAGTATGCCTAGCACTTTTGGAAATATTGCTAGAATACATCCAAAACTACACTTTATAAACATTGGAAAACAAACATAAATATGCAATATTTAAATTCTGAATGCCACATGTCCAATTAAGTTGATTAATGAGACAACAGAAGTTGAACTACTGCATAACTATATCTATAGTTATGATTACTTACATTGTGTATGGGAGGGGGAGGGGCTTAAAACTGTGAACTATCTACAATAGAGAACATGATATACAATTACAAATTTACAATAGAAAACAATACCACGTACATGTATAATAGACCAAATGTGCCATAATGGAGTACTGTTAACTCGAATAATTGTCATTTCTTGGTGGCTACTCTTATTACATAGACTCGATTCACTGTTTACACAGTCATGTTATTATCTAGCCAGAAATTCAGTTGATATCCATCATTTTGTTTTTGGGAAAGTACATGTACAAGACTTTACTAAGACTGCAAGTTTGTACCTTGAAATGTGTATCTATCATCTTGATATACAATGGTCATGCTTAGGTATATAAATATCCATGAGCAGTATTTCAAACTATATGAAAGGAAGTGCATTTACATAAATGCACTACACAGAGAGTCATATATATAAAGTAGGACTAAAGTGCATCAGAAATATCTGATCTAAATACAATTTTCTAGCATCACCAATGTACAAATGTAAACAAGTTCCCACTAAAACAAACTATTACACCTAAATTTAGCCTAATAAAACAATGTAAATGACAGATCTTGCATATAACACAAAAAGAATACCTGCAGACAGATCACTATCAGAGATATAGCTCAGTTGGTTAAATCACCAAACACATTAAATATCTTTGTATTTGGCTAGAAGGATGGAACAATTGTACCACAGCCAATGTCTTTTATCATAGGTTTTAGACATCATTCAACATTTTAATATTTACATTTATTTACATTTCAAAGTGATTTATAGTAATTAGAAATGTTTTAATGTCAGATTTAGTTCAATTGCATGCATTAATTAGAAATCAAGTTTCATTTAAAGATGCACAGTAATTAGGTTTCAATGTCAGGAGTTCAGATGCACATTAATTAGGTATCAATGTCGGTCCAGATGCTCAGGAATTATGTATCAATGTCAAGAGTTAAGATGTACAGTAAATAGGTATTAATGTCAGTTCAGATGCTTAGGAATTATGTATCAATGTCAAGAGTTCAAGATGCACAGTAATTAGGTATCAAGGTCAGTTCAGATGCTCAGGAATTAGGTACATAATCTATGTCAAGAGTTCAGATGTACAGTAACTAAATAGCCCCAGAATTATAAAACTTTTTCCATAATTGACATAGCTTGACAAAAAAGGTATTCATTTGTAGCTTTATATGAAGAGATAAACAAGATTGAAAGTTATTTCAAGTTCTTATAGACAGTTCATAAACATCTTGAATTAAGAATTTATCACATGTTTTGGTCAAGAGTTAAGCATGTAAAGTAATTAGGTATTAATGTCAGGGCCAGATGCAAACGTATTATGTATCAATGGCATCAAAGTTAAGATGCACAGTATTTTGGTATCAATGCATTCAGATGCTCAGGAATTATGTATCACGCATGTTAATTTTTTAGGATGTAGAAGTAAATAGGGATGGTTGTCAGTCCAAATAGCGTGATGAATTATGTATTAGTGACAATGTCAAGAGCTAAAATGCACAGTACATTAGGTATCAGGGTCAGTCAGAGGCTCAGGATTTAGTTCTACTTATTGTATTAGTTCAGTATGCAAAGTAACTAGACTAGGCCCAGAAAGTTATTACATTTTTTCCTATTGCCCTACCCAAACTTGACAAAAAAATGTATTTCATTTGTACGGCTTTATATGAAAGACTTAAGAAACAAGGTGGGTTTGAAACGCATTATTTGAAATTCTTATCATCATATCCAAAAGACACTACTTGTATTGATTATACTGCTTGTTGGACACTTTACAAAGTGTTGAGCATAAACTCAAGTGTTAAATATGAAAGAACTTTACAATAACTTGGAGCCTGATTAACTTCTTATTCTTACACTCGATTTCTATGGCATCTAAACTCAAATTCAAGTACTTTGCCGTATCCTAAAAACACTTATTACATATAAATAAGGCATTGCATCTCATTTCTTGGTAATAAGAAGTGGGATAGTTGGTCCTGTGTCCCAAATAGCTGTGATTGGCTATTATGTAAGGTTAAAAATGACAGTGGAAAACAAGAAAAGTACAAACACGTAGCAAAAAACTAATAAGAATGTAGATCAATGGGTCAAGTGGGATACTTTTCTTGTAAACCCCTGGGGTTATGTAATGTAAACTTTCTTGCTCAAAATGATCACAAGGGCACGTTATACCCCACAATACAGCTTGGTCACATAAGTTTTGCAACCATCTGAATGGACTGGCCTTAAAGGCATACATTTTTTCAGTTGGCATTATGACAATTAGTTGGATTTGAATGTTTTGTTTTAATAGCAGTACAAAATACGTGTCAAGGTTGGAAAGTCTGGATTATCATTAAATTTAAAAGGTTTATTTCAAACATGTTAATATCAAAACCCTCCCTATCGAATTTCATGATCCTAGCCCCAATGTCTTAAGTTATCATCCGGAAAAATTTAACTGTTCCGAGTCATGTGACCTTGACCTACAGACATTTACAAATCGAAAGCTGACCTGTACTTCATGATGTTATACGTGTACCAAATTATTTAAATAGGAAGCCTTTATAGAAATGTTCTGGAAACAGTTTACTGTTCAGGTCACTTTGACCTTGACCTTTGAGCCTACTTAGGGCAATGATGAACTGGAACAGTATTTCATGAGTTACACTGTGTACCCAAACATTAAGTACATATCCGCAAGGCTGATTTATTATCTACTGATTTATTGTTCCGAGTACTGCGAACTGGACCTAGACCCAAAGTCAAAGTTGATTCCATTATTTCATATGTCCCTGTGTACCCAAAACTATGACATGGGGTCAAGTAACTTTATGCTATGATAGAAAGCATTAATTAAGGAACAAGGTCAGTGTGAACATGACCTTTGACAAGTTATCATCATAGTCCAGGTACACTACTGACTTGTATTTTCTGATGATGCAACTGTAGGACCTAAAAGCATTTAAATAGTTCAAGTAATTCATGAGTTAAAATATGAAACACGTTACAATTCAAGGTCACTGTGAGCCTTTGACCTTTCTGCTACTTACCCCAAGTCAACTTTATGGATTTGAAGATGTTCACAGACTTTGCAACATCCAAAATATTTAAATTGGTCATTTCATGAGTTATGCATCCAGAAACTGTCTTACTGTTCAAGGTCACAAGTGGGCCTTGACCTTGGCCCTACTGACCCCAAATCTGGCTTGACCTTGGCTATTTTTAAAGTTGCACCGTGAACCAAATAGCTTATGGAAAACAAAGAAAAAGTACAATCACTGGTTATCTTCTAAAACCATAAAAAGAATAGTACCGGCCAATAATCAAGCAACCAACCAGGCCAACCAACCGGTATCATAGCTCACTTGTAAAGCCCCCATGAGAACTTCGGTTTGATGGTAAATGTCTTGCTAAAATCTTATCTTATAACTTGTTCAATTTTGGACCAAGACCACTAGGCAATGCCACAAGCCAAATATATAAGATCAGAGCTGGCCTTCTGGTTTCAAGGACATACCAAATATCTATATTCAAGGCCTTGTTGTTACAGGGAACTTTTCAAAATGTAAGCCAAGTAAAATCAAGTGACTCCCCAGGCACAGTTAATTTTGACCCCAGGGTCATGACTTGAACAATCTTGGTTAAGGTCCATTAGGCAATGCTATATATGTTAAATATCTATGTTCTAGGCCTTCTGGTTTCAAAGAAAATTTTTCAAGTTTTCCCTTTAGAAATCTACGTGAAATCAAACTGACTCCGGGTAGAGTTCCAACTTTACCTTTGTCACATGACTTGATAAATCTTTGTAGGAACACGTGTCAAATCACGGCAATAACAGCTTGATGCTGATAAAACGTTTGGTTTATCTGCCGTGAATTAGCGATTTTTCCAATAGTAAGTACAGGTAAGCGTTAACACCCGATGATTCTGGCAAATTATTACGCCGATTTGGCTTTACTGTTAATTGGATTAAATATGCTGTAATTTTCAAGTGTCTTGGTGAAAGGAAGCTTAAAAAGCCTATTTGAAACAATTAACCTTTGACAGGTTGTTTGTTTACACATGTCATAAAGCGCACTTCTACTTTTAAAATATTGCTTAAAGAGATATCAGAAATTAGTTAACGTACCTGACCTAGAAAGAAGCTAATTGAAGGAATATCAATGCTAAGTTTGCAATAAATTTGCTATGGGGTTTTCAGAGGAGATAATTTGCTTGAAGTTTAATCAGCAATGGAAACAAAAATGGACGACAGACAGTGGGTGATTGGCCTCAATAACTCAACCTTTGTGCCCAGGTTGAGCTAAAAATCCATTAAATCGATTTTTATTTTTTATTCAACAGGGCATTTTTGGCCGCATGTTACCAGGGGCTGAACATTCGCCCTTTGCCAATGTTAAATAACCTTCATTTTTCCCAGTTCCCGCAAAAATTGCCAAATTGTCTGCAAAAATCATAAGGTACTCCAATATATTGAAGAGATCGATAAATTGCGCATTACTAATGTGCCATTTGAGCCGCATTTACGACAGTTAAAAAGCAAATTACATATACGCTTTTTATTTTGGATAATTTGTTTCAACTATGAAATTGTTTGGCAGCAAATTTGCAAAAAATGATTTGAAAAGTGACTTGAAGGGTTGTCCATGATTATATTATGTCTTAATTTTTCGACCGTGCATGGTTGACCATTGGCTTAATGAAATACATACTAAATTGAAGAAAAATTCATTGTAATAACAATATTCATTTGTTTACAGTTAAATTGACATTATGGGGATCTTACTGCCCCATAGATGTATTTTTGTGTACCCCTAGTTTTATAAAAAGCAACATTAGGTTATGGGCATTATTTAACGTGTTGAACTTATGAAAAAACCATATTAGTATTTGACAGTTGGTGCTTTAAAAAAAAAAAATTTAGACTAACTAAAATAATAGGCTCCTTTCTTGAGCAGTGATCAGCCTTTTTTTTTTTTTGTCTAGTGGTTTAAAGAACATGCTTTTTTTAAGTTTTCTCTCTAAAATCAAAATAAGATAAGTGAATACCCATGGGAAAGCTAATATTTACCTCTGCGCCATGATTTATCACAAACCTATTGTAAACTAGTTTTTTACTTGAAAAAAAATGCATAATTCCACTTTAAAGACATAAATAATGATCGCTAAAAAATTCCTATTTGTTACCATAAAACAGAATGCTCTGTAAAAAGCCAAAACTTTGAACACTTATATGGTATAAAGCAAGATAATAATGCAAGTATGTTGCATAACATTGGCTTAGTGGCTTTCAAGAGAATTAGAATTAAATCATACATAAATTCCCAATTTGGTCAGAGAAGCGATCTTCGTTTCTTACCCTTAGGGCCAGGTGCCTAAAGTTGCCAAAAAAGCCATAAAAAGCACTGTTTCAGCTAAAAGAGTGACAAGGCTCTTTATACAGAAGAGCAATTAATGCTGTGGTTAATGTACGCGTTTTTTGCCGATAAGGTTTTGGTTTGATTCCCTTCCTTGAGATGGTATATAGCCATCTGATCAAACAAGACTCTCAGCCACCAGCTGTGCAGATAATTCAGTTTTATTCTTGGTCTTTGTTTCTTCACCATGAGGGTTGACCACAAAACTGTAGTTACTTATAAGAAATAAAGAAGGACTTATAACAGTTTTGCAGTCAACCCTCAATTTTAAAACTGTCCAGTACTTCTATAACATACATAGGCTTGCACTTTACCTTATAGGTCCCGAGTCCTGGTTAATATGTATTCTGAATACACATTACAGATACTACAAAACTAATTCAAAGCAAGTCTTACAGAATTCATGGACATGTCCCAAAGTTTACACAACTCATTTTGCAGATCTTCGTCTACATCAACTGCAAGATTCGTCTCTTCTTCATTCTCTCTATCCACTTCCTACAATATACAGAGAAACCTGTGTTTAAGACCACCATCTCTGAATACAGACTACATTTTTGTACACTACAGAAAATGACCAGCAGGGACATTAAAAGCACACATCCTCTTTATAAGAAAAAATTCTGATAAGACCAGAATCTAGAAATTTCAATGGGTCACGTTTGTTTACATAAATGTGGAAGGAACTCTTAAGCATCTACATGTATGAGATTTCATGCACTCATTTTTTCCATGTGTAGTGTATGTATGATCTATGCCAAAACGAAACTACATGTTCATGTACTATCAAAATTTAAGACTAATTACATACAGTTGTCGGGGCCCATATTAACTTTTCAAAGTTGAAAGTCTTGACTTCTGGGGACACACATTCAGATTTGGACGTCCTGGGTCAGAAGACTGGAAGTCAGACCAGTCCAAATGAATTATCGATGGAAGTAAAAATGCCATTTGAATATAACTGATACTTCTTTACCGCTAATAGGTTCAGGCTCATTTTTTGCTGGAAATGGGTATTTTACTAAATGGCTTATGATGCAGTGCTGTTTCTATTGAAGATAGTTAAATTCTAAAGCGGGGCATTGGTAAACAAAGCTGGACATGTCATGACTCACAAGAGAATTGTATCACTCTTCAGAGTGTTCCAGTTAAATGTAATACTATGTGCTAGGGTAAAACCAACATGATTATCTAATTTAACTAGGAAACATCTTTATCACATATGTTTTTGTAAAATAAAATACTAATCTCCTGCAAATACACATATGTTTATGGTTTTACGCGTATGTAACCTATTTTTGCCATCCCTTTGCCCTTTGATTTTCTGGCTGACTATGTCTGTGATTTAAATTTTTGGCATACAAGAATAACTGTTGGGCATAACTTACGGCCATATGCCCCTTAAAGAGGGCCCTGAGCCCAGACCATTCAAATTAATGTAAATTATGAGAACAAAAATCAGTGGAATATATTTTTAATGTGACGTAACATGTCAAACACATACCTCTATTAGCTTTATCAGCGTAGTAAAGAGCCAATGTTTGCTGAAAACTGTATTACCAATGGTTTCTGCCTGCAGGAGTTCTGGATGTTCTGCAAGTTCCGGTGGAGGTGAAGGATTTCGGTCACATTCCGGAGAGTCCATATACTCCGGAGAAGACATGGTGCCACTACCACAACCTGAAATATTGAACATAGGTTGCCATCATACAGTATATTGTTAAAATTTGATATACGCTTAATTCCTTTGAACATATCCTCAAAGTAACAACTTTCATCTGTTTTTCATAACATTTCTCAATGAACCTTGGTGTGAATGGAGTCAATACATATTTTATATAAAATTGAGGCACAGTCTTTCCTTCAATTCAGTTTTGCATAGTCATTTCATGCCGCCTTTTCATCTTAAGTGTTTGCAATAGATCACACATGTACCAGGTGCTGTAATTCAGTTAACATACATGACATAGGAAGTTTTCCACCAACCTCTTTTCAAAATCCCACAGTACTCTTGTAGCACTGTATATAAACTGAGACCTACATGGTGTTCATGGAACGGCTTTACCGCTGTCAATATATGGAAGATTTAGTTTAGGAGGTACAAGACCTATATTATGTAGTCTGGTGCTTTAATTGAAACGAGAGGGTCAAGATGGCCCTATATTGTTTACCTGGCTACCATTAGCTATATTACAACTCATTATACAAGGTTAACAACGGGGTCTTAGAAAGGGTCATTTTGACCTGGGGGTCCTGATTTGAACATAATTTTGTAGAGGTCTATTACACAATGCTACATGCCATATATCTAAGCACTGCATGGGCATTCCAGTTTTGTTTGAAAAGATTTTTTAAAAACTTCCTATTTGTTGGCATAGAATGGAATTCTTTGCAAAACTTTGGTAGAGCTTGATGCAAGGAACATCCCTGCCATGTTTCATCAACATACAATCATGTAGGCTAGGAGGTATCAGAGGAGATGTTGCTTAAAGGAAAGATTGGAGGTACATACGATGGTGAGTGATCCTAATTGCTCATCTTGTCACTTAGTGCCAAGTGAGCTAATTTGCCATCTGTGGATTATCTCACAACAGTTTTACACACACAACTAGTCACCAAGTCAGATCTTCCATCTAACTGTAGCTGGTTTTCATGCTAATAACAAAGTTATTGAATGGATGCCCTCCTAGGGTCCTATGTATCTGGAGTTCTAGAAAGTTTTGCCTTAATGCTTCTTGGGACCATTCTTATGTGACATAATTACTGCTAATGTTTTAATTAGTTTAGATAGTTTATACTAATTTATTATAGCTCGCTTGTGAAAAAAGCTTGTAGCTTACCGAGTCAAACTTGGGTCCGCTTCCTGGAAAAACCAGTACTGTAGTCATATGAGGAGGTACGGTTGTGACCCCAGTGGGGCTGGAACCGCAACCTTCGGGATGAGCGGCAGACACCTTAACCTCTACAGCACCACTCCTGCTCAGACAATGAAAACAATATTCGCCATGTTTAAAGGGATTAGAGTGATTGCCACTTGATTACCGGTACTTGTCACCAACATTTTCGAGTCAAAGACTTTAAATGGCTGTTTTACTTTATCTTTTAATTGTTTCAACTATTAAATTGTTTGCTAGAAGTGTTTGCAGAGAAACAACTTGAAAATCAATGTAAATTCAATGTGTAAATTACGTCTCATTTTCAAGGCAGGGGGTACATGTACCCTTAATTTTGAAAATGAGGGGTTAGACTGAATGCCGTTTTCTACTTTCTTACCAGAATTTACCAAAATCGATTTTGATTACCAGACCCTACTTTATAAAGTCTATCTTATTAATAATACAGGTTTTATCAATTACCGCGAGTCTTACTGGCTAATGAGGGTGCACAGTTAAATTTCTCAAAATACATAAGACATCTCTGCTCTAAAAAAAAGTTTCATCATATATCTTCGAGAAAAAATCCAAATCAATTCATAAACCAGAACTATAAAATATTAAAAGCAAGCTTTATTAAATCCATGTTGACAGTCATCTTCATTTTCTCAAATATACTTATTACCGGAAGTTGGAAACAAAATGTTTGAAACCTCCTCCAGTTTGATTCTACCACCACAAATTTACTCTTGTCTGACAGTTTGCCTTTTTGTGAACATGTTCATATAAAAATTTCAGTGATGTTTTTGTTAAATATTTGATACGGAGGTCATTTGGAATATGACGTCATCATAACAAGATTCTGATTGGCTGTTGGGATATGACGTCATCATAACAAGATTCTGATTGGCTGTTGAATGTTTGTTGATGCCGTTGTCACGGAGGTCATTTCCAGACCAACTGTCATCAGATTATCATTCAATCTTCATGATCTTAAAAAAATATGCAAATTTAAAATATTCCTCTTGCTTGCCAAAAGTGAACACAAACCTTTGAAATAAATTATTTATTCAGATTGTTTTGATATATGAAAGTAGATATTTGAAACACAGAATAGAAAGGAAACTATGCTCTAGTATTTAATGATCATTCACGGTAATTGATATATCCCCGTAATTGGTATATTGAGTAGAATTTTATAAAGGAGCTGGCTGGATGACTAGAATTTTTTCTAGTCATCCGCTAGCCGGACGAGCAGCCTACTCGTATGTTAGGCTGGTTGTCCGGAAGTAAATTTCCTTAGAAGAGTTTAGTATCTTGATAATAAAGAAGTATTTCACCGCTGTCAATATAGATTATACACTTTTATGTTGTTGCAGTTGTTTATTCCGATAGTCAAAACTAGTCAGGATTACATACCTGTGAACCCTACCGTTTCTTGCAGTATACTAACGGAATTCAAAGAGAAAAATAATCTCCCTCGATCAAGATGGTGCCATTCTACCGTAAATCATAAATTATGATCAAATTGACCTTTAACCCAGACTGTAAACAAATTATTGACTGGTTTTCCAATTTGTGCAGACTGATTTATCAGTATCTCCGCTAAATCGTATACCAGTCTGCTTCCATGTGCCACCTGTTGTTGTTAATTGCATTTTGTTTGTGTCAGTTTTTCACATATTTTATGATGAGGATTAATTGTTAATTGGTGTCTGTACCCATCAGGGGTAATTACGTAATGGATGTGGTAAATCCTAGTCCATAAAATTAATTAATCACAGGATGTAAACCAATTGGACAAAAGGTACAAAACAAGGCTGGAAAATAAGCTAGTACAACTATTACCTGGCAATACGTCCAAATCGATTTTCATTTTCTGATATAAGAATTCATGACTACCAAGCCAATATTTTAGATATATTTTTATTTTCAGTCGGTTTGTGGAGACAAATGGGGGGTTTAGTCTCCCCGTCCGGCTCTATCTTTTATCACCTTTTAAAGCTAGACTTATGAAAAGTTCATTATTTCGTAGACGAAAAATATCATTCGTTACTATTTTAAAGCGACTGCACTCCAGATGGACAAGTTACACTAAAAAAAGAAAATTTTCAATTTCAAGAAAACAATTGTCATTACTGTATCAGGGGCATTGTATTATGATAACGAGGCAAGTTTTCTAACAAAAGAAACAATTAAAATGTTTTGTTTTGCTTACTTTAATGTAGAATATATCACCCTGTGACTAACGGGGTGGGCTCTTTGGTATACCAATATTTTCAACTCGCATCAAATCAGCTGACTCCGTAGCGTAGTAAGTTAAGCCGCTGTAATTTTTTTGTAACCGCAAAGATCCGAGTTCAAAACCTGGCTCGGGTAAAAAAAAAAATTTCTGCCTTTATTTTTAGCACTTACACAAAGAAAATAATCTTGATGCTGACAAATTGAATATATATTGATTTTACCAAAAAATTAAAATTTACTAAGAATTTGGAGTGCAGTCGCTTTAAGTGTGAAGAACTTCAGAAAATACAATTTATATGGAAAAAATAAACTTGGAAAAAAATAATTTAAGGAGGTGTGAAAATTAGTAAAACTTTATTGACACCAAATTAACACCCCCGGGTCTTTGCATTGAATTACCATTGTTACAGTAATGTCAGGCGCAAGTGCCCAATATAAATTTTCCGTTTGTAGGTAATGCATGTATAAAGTGTAATACAAGGTAAACAAGTCATAATTACACATAATAATTACACTTATACCATTATACAAAGACACCGTTTTTCTCTCGCTCCGGTCAATCATTGTTTCAAAGTAATTTAGTTTATTGATATGTTACAAGAATGGAAAACTATATAGCAAATAATTTTTAGAGTAAAGTTTGTCGGTAAACAGTGATAAAAGAATAGAGTCGGAAGAGGAGACAAATACCCCCCCTTTTGTCTCCACGTCCGGTTGAGACTCTGGGTCTCTCTGTCTGGGACCGGACGTGGAGACACTTCCATTTCTAAATCCTACTTTCACTTTACAGATAATTATATTGTCATTGAAATTAGGGCAATATAACAAGGATGCAAGGGGTTCCGGAGGGTCCCCCCCCCCCTCCTCTTGGCTTTTAGATAAACAAGACACCATTTGAAGGTGCTGAAACCGATAAGCTGAATACAACTGTTAAGGCCAGATATACACTAATTTTTGTTTGGAGCTAAAGCCCTGTCATATTATTGAACAAGTTTTTTTCTGAAAAAATCAGTCTTCGCCCCTCGAAGCAAGCATTTTAAACACATTTAAAGCTTTTCCTGACATGTGTTGACAAATAAAAGAAGCAAAGCTGTTGTACATGATAATTGTACAGTCATATCAGCATCTAATTACTAGCTCTACCAACTTTATTTTAAAATGTTTTTTTATATAAACACAGATAATTTAATAAATCATTTTATTTAAAATGTAGTAAAATACAGTCGATAGCTGAAAACATCGTATTTATATCTTACTTTGAGTCTTTATAACACTGTTTTCTTGAAGAAAAAAAAAAGGGATCGCTAAAATAGGTGAAAAACGATTTTGATCACAGTTTCACATTAACTTACCAAAAATGCAAGAAATCATTCTGAAATATTTAATTGATAGAAAGTTACATTTTCCAAACAAGCTAACTACATTTATCAAATCTTCAAGTTTTTGTCACTTTTCAAGGAAAATTTCCGTCAAACAGGACATTTTGACAAAAAAGGCCCTGTAACCTCTTTTTGAATCTAACGATTTGTGATGCTCTAAGATTCTCATAAAACAATAAAAGCCTAAACTTTCTTGACAAAAGTAATTAGTTGTTTTTACGAAGAACATTCCCGTCCTCAATCGGCACTTATTTTGAGCTAGTTCTTCGATTCGACTGCGAAAAATGGCGAGATTTGCAAAAAATTTAACTTTACAACATTTACCAAGACAATCGTACGCCTTTATTTAATTCATAATAACTATTGATATTGAGACGCGAGGTTAATCTGTTCAGACGATCCGACTGAGCTGCCGACAATTACATAAAGTCGGCAGAATTTTCGTTAATATTTGCTCCGCCCACACAAGGGTTACGATATTGGCGTGTGCAAGCATCAATTATTTTGACAGCTCGAGAATAAAGTAGGTATCAACTTTTAACCGTGTCAATTGTAACATACCGTGGTCACCAATTAGGTTGTATATTGCTATTTCCGGCGCCCAATTATGATTAGCGCATGGATAATGCCTTGATATATAGGTTTTTTTGTTTGAAAAAAACGTTCGCCAGCGAAATTTTTTTCGCCACTTCATTTTTTTCCATTTCAAAAGGCGATGCAGAACCCTGATTGTAAACAAAAAGTGAAAGAAGATTTAAAAAACACGCTGATTTAAAACAGATGTTTAAAGCAGCTTTTAAATGCCAATTGTTAATATTAGCTTGAAGCGCACGCACACGTTAAAATCTCCTGCAAAAATAACCAATCTCCCTATTTTTAGGACAAATCTCCCTCATTTCCATCAAAAAAGGTTCACAGGTATGGGATTAAGTGAAACAAGACTGTTGGGAAATTATTTGACATTGTCACACCTCTTCTTTTTCTACGTTAATGGCCGGCCGTTAATGGCTAAAGTTCAATACTGTAACACAATGGCCATGCATGGGGGGTTACAAAAGAGAAAGAACTGTCAGGTTTCCAGAGCTAGCCTTGCTGCTTTTATATTTTTGTCTTTTAACCTCGTATTTTTTCTAACGGTGTATGTTCATGCTCTAATCGTTAGATTAGAATATGTGGCTGCCGCAAAACATCCGCACATTTTATGTTGTTTCAGAATCAGATGGTTGCGAAAATGCAGGACAATTTCGTAAAACAAGGAATATTGCGTCAACTAATTTAGTGCAACCGGCACGATCTTCATTTTAACTGTTCAAAAAGCTTATTTAGCACTGATGTCAAACGTCTTACAGGCGAAAAATTACTGTTTCACTGTGAAGAAATTTGTTGGGACTGCTTTCACCGCCATTTAATTTGTAAAACTTTACGAATGTTGCAACTTTCTTGTCGTTGTCGTCACTCCTATCCCACAGATGCACCCATGGGGTATGGTTATATGTTCCGTACAACATGGGACCAGTATTAGATTGGGTGGTGAGTCCATACCCCATGCATCTGTGTGTCAAACTCTTCACGCGTCAGCCACAAAGATATTAGAAGACTGAAATATAACAGAAAGATTAAAAGCAAAAGAAAAAACTAGGTTTCGTTAAAAGAGTAAAATGTAAAAGCAGCTAGCAGTACAACTAGGGAGAGACATGATCGATGCGGCAAATGGCCGCATTGGACTGCTCTAGGGTAGGGAGTGGACGACGTCGGGGGGTAGATGGTTCCAGTGATACACATTTCTGGGGAAGAAGGAGTACTTATAATAGTCTGCAGTTCCTATGACTATTACTTGTAACTTGAGGAATGAACGTGGCGTGTGCTGCGGGATAAGGGAACTAGGTAGCTTTCAATTGGGACAGCAACCAGTTCATTATCGATTCTAACGCACTACGGATGTAACGTCGTTTCTGATTGGTGACGTCGTTTAAATTTGCGACTATGAGATAATCTGTTGCCAATACGCCTAAGATCTAGTATGCGTAGGTTAAGGGAATGGAGCATGTTGGTGACACTGGATGTTTGGCCAAAATCGGACTTTATCCATCGAGCTGCTCTTCTCTGGACACCCTCAATATGGTCTATGAGGGTTTGGGTATGGGGTGACCATATCTCGTGCCATATTCCAGCTGGGGTCTAACTAGGGTCTGGTAAGCAATGGACTTAGGGGGTTCGGATTTGACCTTGATGTTTCTGAGTAAAACCCTAATGTTTGGTAAGCTTTCTTTGTTGACCTATTTATGTGGTCGTCCCACGACAGATTATTTGAGATATCCACGCCAAGGTTTTTAGCCGAGGTAACAGACTCAAGTAGGACTCCATGAAGATAATACTGGATGGAAATAGGATGTTTCCTTCTAGTGACGTGGATTACTCGACAACTGGAGGGGTTGAATTCCATGTCCAACTCCAACTCCCATTCTTCTAACCTTTGAGGTCATTTTGGAGGGTGACCGATTGATTTGCTGATGACAAGGCTAGATAGACTGCAGTATCACCAGCAAAGAGGCGAACTTTTGAATTGATATTATGTGGGAGGTCATTAATTTTATGTATGCTAAGAAGATCAGGGTCCTAGTACAGACCCCTGTGGAACACCGGAGGAGACAGGGAAGGCATCTGAACTGGTGCCATTTAGGACAACTGATTGAAGTCTGCAATCTAGAAAACTCTTAATCCACTTAAGTGATTGACCTCTGACTCCATAATTGTGCATTTTCAGTAGTACTTTCTCATGACTAACCTCCGGTGGTTGATGTGACTGGACATGTACAACTTCCGTGATTGGTTCTTATCCAACAAACCATTGTAACGTTTTGTATTGTATCTTGTTGTGTTGTATTGCATTGTATTGTATTGTGTTGTGTTGTGTTGTGTTGTGTTGTGTTGTGTTGTGTTGTGTTGCGTTGCGTTGCGTTGCGTTGCGTTGTGTTGTGTTCACATATTACATGTTTGGTGGGTAGTTTTATCACCTCTAGTATATTGTACCTAGTGATCTATTAAAGCACGGACCTATATACATCCGTTGCTAAAGTTAAACCACCTTTTAACAAAAAAGTAATAGATCCAGTGTTTCTTGCAGATCGGCATTTCCGACGATTTGGTGACTATCGTGAATTACTTTTGACGTAACGTTTGTTTTTGTATTTTGTATTATTTTGAGTTTGTAATTGTTGTTGTTTCTTTTTTAGGGGGGATGTTTATAGTGCCGGCCGATCGTGGGACTTCTCCCCTAAGACCCCAGTATCAGACCTAGAAACCTATGCATCAGACATGCAATATTTCAGCAAGGGCTTATCATTGTAGCTTATCACTGGTTACGATTTTCATCTAAGTCGTAAAAAATTTAATGGTTCAGTCTTATTCTAAAGACCTTTATAAAAGCTTTTATGCGTATACAGCCTAAGCTGTAACAGTTGCTGGTTGCTGGTTAGAACCAGACGAAACAGATACCAAAAGTATGACATTCTGACACATTCCTGTCAGTACAGTTTCATTAACTGTACTACATTTTGAGCGCTGTATTTATTGCAAGTATAATAACAAATTTGCAATCTGAAACACAAGTTTGCGAGAATTGTAAATCAGTTTTAATTTCCTTTTGATTTCCTTGACATTGACCTTTATCTTGTGTTCACATTTTAATTCTTGGATTTGAGCAGTTCTGTCTATTTGATTGAGCATTTCAAATCCTACTTAATTAGTAGTTGAACAGAATTTCACAGAATAAATGAGTGAACATGTTCACGTCTTGGACTTTTGAGTGATCATTTTCACGTCTTGGAGTGAACATTTCAGTATATCACTTGAAGTTGAACATTTCAGTATTGCTTGCCTAAACTTAAGTACACATGCCAACACAATCGTCCCACCAGTACTTTCAGTGCTTTGATTTTGTTGTTGCTGCTATTATACAGGCGAGTGTAGCAAATGTTGTGTGAAAATTACTCGGGAGGAAATTTCAGCAGCCAAAAATAGAGTGATATACTTTGTAAGGTATATGACGCTCAAATCCTTCTTTGTGTATATAGGAGAAATTTTCAATAGTGTTAGAATGCTTATTAAAAAAGCTTCCATAGTTTATTTTAAATCGCCCTCGAACATTTTTACTAGCGCGAGAGATGCAGCGATCGTTGCTACCCATTTACAGCTAGTTGGACTGGGGCACGGGCGGCATCGGTGTCGTTAAGGACACATCACGGAATAAGATTGAACGCGCTTGCTTACACTGGTAAAGAGTGCGTCATTTATTGCACGTGCTGGCCATGGAAAACGTTGTGTATTTTATTGTAAAGTACAGATTGTTTTCCTATATATTGATATAGAATAACATGCGATTCTTGTTAGAATAAACAACATAACATTTTACAAACATCTGTCCCAGATACATGTGGTGTGGAAAACACAATGACATGCCATCTGATAAATATAAAATTTGATATACGGGCAAACGTCAGTACTGTAGACAAATTAAACCGAGAACACAGTGAAAAGTCAGTATGACACAATTATCTGTAAAATATACGGTAAATTTACGGTGTTAAATCAAGCAATTCAGGTACATGTAACAGGCATTGTAAACCATGCAGGAGCAGATATAGATACATAGATAGTAATAAATTACAACGTTTTCCGCTGCATCATTTCGTTTGAAGCAGCTTTTCATTATGATAACTAAAACTTCAAATAACTCTTTCCTGGTGAAGAGTTAAGACCATGATCAGTCAAACGAGACGACGACAACATAACTTAAAATATTCAGTTGATTTTATTTAAACTATAAACGAACAACAGAGGGGAGGTGAAGTGTATAAGAGTTTTTTTAAAACATCCATTTATTGACATTTTGTCAAACTGTATTGATGGATGCGTCTTTAAGAAATAAGAAAGGACATCAACTTTATATTTCTTTCTTTCTTTTCTTGCCTGTCCTTGGATGTGTATGAACATGTTCTAAGTGTATTTTGTTCTTTCTTAGTAGCACCATTTGTTTATCCTGCACGGTCATGGTATGTTTGTATCCACTTTGCACTAATTTTGAGCATCTTTATTTTGTATCAGTTATAAACTTTAGTTCTTCGAATTTTATTATCTGTCCTAACTGAACACAACTCGCACTAAAACTGGCAACGGTGTTTAAGCGGTCAAACTTCACCAAACTGAATAAGCGGACAATTTCATAAAAGCAAACATGTAAAACATGCACACAGCTGCAGCTGTGCCTGATGACAAGCTTGACCTAGACATCAAATGTCACTGTATACTAGCTGTTTCCCGTCAATCGCAGTAAATGTTTTAATTGAAAAATCCGTTTGCTATAAAATGGCTGCACCCAATCAAGTGACTAACAGATAGTGTTGGAGAGACGAACCTAGAGGCTAGATGTTACAGCTTTTAATCTACATATTTCTCGTGGCGGCAAATGGCCCCGGTAAGTAATATTTTCTATGTATGAATTCCATTTAGTACAATTGTAAAACTTAAAAGCAGTAGAAAGAAGGGAAAGTAAATTCATGGTTGACATTATGTTGGATAAAAACAGGTTTATAAATTAATGGTTTAAATCCTGATGGCTACTAAAATACATTATTAATATACTTTGCTAATTTAAAAATAATTTATGAATGTACTGATTTCTTTTATAAGTATTGGTGATAACGATTCAAGAAGTAAAAAAGTGGAATATGAATTTAAAGATCTGTATTTATATATGCATATATTGTTTAAAAATATTGTTTTTTAAATACATTACCAAAAAGCGTCATCTAATTGGAAATTGACTATATTTACTATATTACCCTTCAAAATTTCCAAATTGGGTAATGATCCAGAACGATGTTGAAAACTCAGTAAGTGCTTTGAAAACAACTTAAAAGTGAGTTATGCCGAGTTATTTGTCTCATTGAAAGATATAAATTAAAATGCACGTAATAGAAAGGGCGGAATCTCAATTTTTGACACGGATAGTAAAACATATTTTAACTGATTTTCTCTTCATTCAATGGGAATAAAACTGTGGTACAGATTTATATAAATATATTTGTAAAACTTTGGCAATGTTCATTTTTCATGTAGTATAAATCAGTCATTAATGTCTTTCTTAAAATTATAATGGTCACTTTGAAGGATAATGTCACTTTAACGTTTCACTGAAGAGTAACAATTGGTTTCTTAGAAAGGTTCTTCTTTACAGCGTATAATTTTGCGATTTGCCCTCACAAAGATGTTGGTTTGAAACGGTGGTCAAGTGCGCAGACATGGTCGACTGGAAAAGTATGTATTTTCTCCTATTTTTGTAGTGTTTTTAAGTTTTACATGCTAGTAGTACTTTCAGAGCTTTGATTATCGCGGTAAATTTTATAATTGGCCTTTTTATTAACTCTTCAGTTATGGTCCTTCAATTACCAAACCATTGCTTTACTCAATATTTTAACATCTTGTACCCCAGTTGTATCATACTATTTACTCACCTTTTAGGACAAATATTAAAATCATATAACACTTCTTTGAATTTAAATTAAAAGTGCGAGGCAGTGATTCTTCAACGTCTCGTCACAAGTACTCTCAGTGCTTTGATTTTTGTTTTGTAGCCAACAGCTCAGTCACCTGTAGTCATATCCGAACCTGTCCTGTTGGACGAACAGACGCCTGATCTACACAGCATCACCATAACTGCGTCAGGGAGACTGGTTTGGAGTCCGGACGTTGATATTGTACTACGAGTAAAATACATATACATTTATGGCAGAATGGATATAGGAGCTGAGGATTGTCCTTTCACAGGACCCGCGAAGATAATTTTAAGAGGTAAATCCTTGGATTCTCCATTCTTTGGTACAGTTTTTTTTTTCATCGACCTAAAGTGTCACTGTCGTGCAAATTGAAACTATCTATCTTATCTTTCAATACTGTCACACCTCTCTTTCGAGTATTCTGGACAGGACTGCGTGCTATAAAATTAGTTAGAAGAAACCATTACAATACTATAGGTAAAATTCCCGATAGATAGTGTTAGAGTGAAAATAAAAGCAATCGGTCAGTTTGTTTACTTGTGTAAAGTATTTTAGAATAGAGAGAACGATAAAAGTGGTAAAACATCCGTAATCATCTAGTAGTTTAATTCTGAAACAGCTTGCTTGGAGGAGTTAAACTAAAATGCACTATGTTCTTTAAGAGAGATATGATGGCGTTGTATAGCGGAGTTTTTGAGGAGACGGTTTTAATCAGATTCCACTGTGACAGCGTGTATGCGAGCGACGACAGGGGACTGATGTGCACTATAATAGTTTATAGTAAATACTTGTTTGTTTTGCTCGATTGCGTGACTTTGATCGTTGATCATCGAGCTTACCTATATTGATTGGCAGTTTTAAGTTGCAAATATATTTATGTAGCTACTCTAGGGTGTTATCTTTCACAAACACTCTACGGCAGAATATAATACTGATTTATTTATTCTCGATTGCGAAACAAGTTCTTACAACTTAGATTAATCGCTCTCGAGACTCATTCCAGACGAAGTCAACCTCGAACAGAGAGAAAATGTTGAAATATTTGTGTGTTGCCTAAGCACTACCAGCATGGCTATGGTAGGGATCGAACCCGGGGCCCTTTGATCCTGAGGCGAACACGCTACCACTGCGCCACGTCGGCTCCACGAAGAAGTGTCTGGTCGTTTAGTACTAAGCGATGTGAGAGGGCGGCTTTGAAACCCTTAGCTGTTTCTGAACATGCCCACTGATGCCTCCCATTCACTTAAATTGTTCCAATATCAAAATTAGCTTTACATGTATATCGTTCTGCGGCTGTTTTCACTTTGTAACATTCTTAAGGACTGATTGTAAATTAATTTACTCTATGTGTTGAAACACAGGGTCTTTGTATTGTTTTGGCTTGCTTTGTCTCTTGTTTTTAATAGGCGTTTCTTTACTAGTGTGGTTGCATTTCAGGGCGAAGGGGTGAATTTGATTTTAAAGATAGCTTTGGTTTACCTATTGGAGACAAAGTTATTGTGGTTGATGATGGAGGTGCTCTGGAAATTCACGGCACACCTAAATTGCCATGGACCAAGCTTACAAAAACAGTTCCGAAACTTTCTAGTGAAACAGGTCTTTTGTTTGACCACATGGTAAGTGCTTTTCGTTATTTAGACTTGTCTTTAGATGGCATATTTTATGCCTCATTATATTCCAACATACATGTATTTTGTACGGTATAGCTTCATCTATTTGTAATATAAATGCAGTAAAATAATCAAAGCTGTATAATTTTTGTCTACCTTTCTGTATACATGTACATTGTATACTGCCGACTTCCCTTGCGACTCGTGTTTTATACAGGATTGCGCGTCAGATTGTTAGTAACAAAGTGAGGGGTATAAACTTGACCTTAAGAACACTGCCAGGGTAACTGAGACTTGAAATGAACGTTCAAATTATATGAATACAGACCAGTTTTGCTTTTGACATGAACTGTAACTTACGTGCAAACAGGAGGTTGAGTTTAGACCATTGTACATTGTTTAATATAGCAGGGCTAAAACTGATTTTCGTCCAACCATCGATATTATGTTTACAAATTTACACAGAAAAGTGAGTATGCAGAGGTTCAAAAGTCCGAGAATGCGATGGTTGCTTATATCTTCCAAATTGACTCCGGCAACATGGTCACCGTAAAGGAATTCGGGAGTTTTGAGCTGCTGTCCGCTAGCACCTCAAAACAGCAAAAAGAGAAGGACAGGCTAAGCAAACTTTTGAAAAGTAAGGCATTTGTAAAGAGCTAGTACACGTTTACCGAGTTAGTGTTTTATCAAATTAAAACTCTTTTCACTGATACTTAAACTTGGCAAAACCACTATTTTTAACACTTTAATTAAATCATTAAGTTATATTATTGAGTGCGCATTCTATCTTCTCATTTTAAATAACTATAGATCAACTAAACGTTGATTAGAAAACAACGGAGATTGCAAAGAAGAACGTTTAAATCACGCCTGACTGATAGCTGATGAAACATACAATTTGCATTTACCTTAGTTCTGATCTGCATAGAACTGTAGACATACAGCCATTAAAATTTAATTCTTATTTCAGATCTAGAGTCAGGAGAAGTTCTTGCTATGGGGATACGTAAAAACCTCTATCCTAGTGGCTCTGTGGGGAATATTGATGTAATATGTGACGAATTTGAAACATTGCTCTTTGGCCAAGTTACACAAACCAGTGTGATGAGGGACATAGAAATATATGATGCGTATTCAGCTGTTGTTGAAAAGGGTAATGGTTATTTTGATGACCTCTTGAAGTTTGTATTCGCTATAAAAAGATCATTCAATGTTTATTCCTGAACTTAACGGTTTGTATTTAGCTGTACCATTTAAAACAAAAAGCAGAAAAAACATACTAACCTAACTATTAAAATTACACAAATAAGAATCTGATGGTAATTATTAGAAAATGCAATAATAACTACGTAAATTTGCAGTTGCTACTACAATATGTCTAAATTGCATAGAAAAACGCCTGTCATTATTTCAGGAAGTTTGTTTGTACAAATAAGATGCATGCTCTATCTACAGATATCATTCTTGCTCTGTATTTGGCATAAAAAATTAAATCTTTGGCAAACAGGAAGGTGATATCTCCTACTTAAAATCCCCTTTCAGACATTGAATACAAACTTAACAGTTTTATGGAAGAAATGCTGGTGTGGGTCATAGACGCCAATACAGGGCAAAAGTCTACACCTTACAAAATCAGAAAGTCACTATTGCAGTAGATGACTCAAGATATGTTTTCGTCTTATACTCTAGTGCAGTATTTTATAATAACCATATGGTATGAAGTTGCATATAGCAAAAGCGTATTAGAAGTCTGATGAAAGTAGTGCAACTTTGACATGAGCATCAACAGAAAGCTTTTTTGCAGTGCAAATGTCATTTTGTACCGGTATTGATGCAACGTTTTTTTTAAACATTCTAGAATTAGGCGGAACGTTTGCCTTCACAGAAGACATATCCAAATTTCAACTTGATGGCGATACAATGTTAGCAAAATCTTACCTATTACCAACGTCCTCAGCAACGAAGGTATCGGTGGAAAGTTACACGGACCAGATGAAGCCTGCGTTAAGCATTTTAAACATTAAAGTGATCTCCTTGGATGCAGCATATCCAAAACTTGATCTTCTTGACGACGCAAGCACCTGGCAGTCAGGTACACATGCAGTTAATGGTGTTGTGCCTCTTGGCAATATTAAAGGTGTAACAGTGGAAAAAGATATTTTGAAATACCATTAAGTATTAGAAAAGTTATAGATCAGAAACAATTTTCAAACAATTATTTGCTGTGACATTGACCTTTGATCTAAGGGTGCGGTTATTTTGCATGTCGCATCATCTCGTTATGGCAAACATTTGTGCCAAACTATTTCGAAAAACTATAATGTATAACAAAGTTATGGACCGTAAACGATTTTCTGTACGGGCGGACAGACTCACGAGATTGTAACGAGATTTTTACTGTCACAAATTTCGAAAGTCACGATAAAAAGATTCAAAATTCCATGTAAAAAGATTAAAATTAATAAAGACTTTCAAACAATACATAGTAACACATAATGTCTGTTGTAGTTTTGAAAACTACAAGTGGTCATCTGGATAACCCAACTTTCTATACAGTACATCTGATGTATACATTCTAAAAGACAGATATACACTGATTCAGGTGTATGGGCTTTTCTTTCCTTTCAGGTGACAAAGTTTTCCTGGCATCGACAGATTATGATTGGGAGCAGGCTGAGGAGACCACAATCGTGGAATGCACAGATTGCTCTAGCAACCAGATTCGAGTAGACTGTAAGAGTTAAGCGGTGTATATTTTTGTGTTAGATTGACTGCGAACAGGTATCTGAACTTTCCAGATCTCCGCATGCTCTTTCAACATGGAAGTACGAACGTGCGTAAAAGGCGATTCAGAATACATAGTTGTATTTGCAAATGACAATATGTCTCAATTTGTATTATCCAACTCATATAAAAACATATACAAAAGAATGATAGTTCTTCCTTACCTACATTCAGAGTAAATGGCTCAGAAAGTTCACATAACTATTCGCTGTCAGACTAAAAGCACATAACTTACTATTTTACTAAGGACCGTGGTATAAGAGGAACAATCAAATTAGGATATATATCTATTGAACTTACAAATATTCAGAATTAAGCAAGACTTTATTCTCTAAAATCATTATTAAGTTTCTATTTAGTTATCAACCCTTCCTATATCTGCAAGCTTATTTTAGCTATCGGTGCACAAAAACACAAATTATATGGCAGAGAAATTTAATTTAACGTTTAAACCTTCGTAGATTTTTAGTTGGGAAACCCCCCTTTTAAAGTGTACCATTCGATCATTTTGAAATTCATCTAACAGACATGTTTATTAAATTTCTTCATAAATGCAAGGCATTTTGGAAGGGTTGGTAATTAAATAAAGAAGTAAAATGAAAAGTGTAGCGTTAAAAGTCTCTTGTTTAGTACATAATATGGTAGTACATGTAATCTAAACCCTCAAGGAATAATAGACTGTCATATACAAAAATTTAACAAACGTTTTTGATGCTATATTTTGTACCAAATAATTATAAAAACTGGCCAGAATGTTCTCGATTACATGTCCTTTATTCGAAACTATGTCATATTGGATACAGAAAGGCCAGGCTAGGTGTCTAGCTGAAATCAAATGTAAATTTTGTTGAAACTTTAGACAATTACATGAGCTTTAAACTTTAGACAGTCACATAAGCTTTTTTAACTTTAGACAGTCACATAAGCTTTTTTAACTTTAGACAATCACATAAGCTTTTTTAACTTTAGACAATCAAAAAAGCTTTAAACTTTAGAATCACTTCAGCTTGCAATCACATAAACTTGAAACTTCAGACAATCACATAAGCGAGAAACTTCAGACAATCACATAAGCGAGAAACTTTAGACAATCACATAAGCGAGAAACTTTAGACAATCACATAAGCGAGAAACTTTAGACAGTCAGATAAGCGAATGTAATCAAACTCGTATAGAATATGTATCACATTCAGAAAAGTTAAACCATGATTACAAACGTTATACTACGGTTGATTCAGATGAGGGATATAGGATTATCTTAAGGCATGGTTTCTACTGTTTGAGTCGATTTTATTTCTGTGATATTTCAGTGGAAGTGAAGTACACGCACTGGGGACAAATGGTTTCTGATCGGGTGGACGAGAGAGGGGAGGTCGCTTTGCTGACCAGGAATATTGTTATAGAAGGGGAAATCGAGACTGCATGTGTGGAAAGCAATGGGAACTGTGATAAGTTCCCGCAAGATACATTCGGTGGTCATTTTAAGGTATGATATTCTAGTACATGTAGTCTACGTGTAATAGATTAAAAGTATGATACTGCTGAACCTGTGTCACTGAAATATTTCTTTCAAATAACATGCATTTATGTATTACTTAAGTTGTTATTTAAAATTTCCGCACGAATAATACTTGATTACGCTGTAAAATTATTTTCGAAAATAAGCCTTATGTTTGCTAGAAGTATATGCATTTCTTTCTTGCTTCCGTTACATCTTTTTAGGCAGACTTTTTCATCGTAAACATTAATCTTTCAGTTTTTACTGGGTTCAACCGTGCATATCCAAGGAGCAGAACTATTCCACATGGGACAACAGACAGACATGGGAAGATACCCGCTCCACTTTCACATGGGTTTAGACATGAGAGATATGGAGCATCCGCCATATCTTAAAGAAAATTCTATCCATCATTGTTTCTCTAGATGTGTTACTATTCATGGAACACATGGTATACTGGTAGGTAGACTGTATAATAAACAATCATCACTTTTGAAAGGCCGTTTCCATACGTAAATTGACACTTGTTAATGAGAGTGTCTGATTAATAATTCACGTAATTCTCCTTTAAGATACATTTGTAAACTGTTAAATATGCACGAGTCCCAGAATGTAAGTAGAGTACATGCTAAGGGTGCATATGACTGCAATTATGATTATGTACGATGTGCATTAGTTTTAATCTATTACTTTTTGCTTTATTTACTTCGAATAGTATTGCTTTAATTTATACTTGATTATTTAAAATGCAAAACTAATCTTTCTGGGATGGGTAGTTGACTAATGTTTGAACTTGCCGGCCGATCTATTTTGTATTGTAATAATGTGTTTGTATTATAGCAAATCATTTTTTTAACTTAATAAAAGGAAGTGAATATTGATAAAACTTTAAATTAGCTAATGTAGTCCGTACAGACATACAATGTTCAAAACTGGAAATCACTTATAAATATGTAAAGTTTTCTCGTAGCAAGATCATATAATTATGTAAAGTTTTCTCGTAGCAAGATCATATAATTATGTAAAGTTTTCTCGTAGCAAGATCATATAATTAGGTCAAATGATGTTTTTACAATAAGTTTAAAATTATATGACAGTGATGCAGTCGCAGAGTCCGCTTTTATGGTGCAAATAACAAGAGCTGTCAGTAGGACAGCGCGCTCGACTTTTTTAGTGCTTGCCTATAAAACAAAACTTTGACAGTTAAGGGCACACAAGACTTTAACTAGGAATTTCTAAGTACAAATCATGAAACATTTTCACAGAGCTATTTTCCCTTGCTTACATATAGGTCTCATGATGGTACATAAGTACTTCAACTTTCAAAGTAATATCTCAAATGGTTAAGTCAACAAGTGGACAAGAATAAAAATTTTAACTGAGTTTCTAATTTAAAATGGGCCATAATTCAAATAAAATCCTTGACAGAATTACCTTCTCCTGCCCATGTTTTGGGATCATGATGGTTTACAAGTATTCCAACTTTCCAATTAATATCTCAAACAGTTTAGTCAAAAAGTGGACTGGTACGAAAAACTTAACCTAGATTCTAAGTCAATAAAGGGCTTTAATTTTTAAAACAAATCCCTGTCAGAGTTACCTTCTTTTGCCTACAGATGGGGGTAATGATGTTAACAAGCATTCAAAGTTTCAAAGCAATATCTCAAAGGGTTAAGGCAATAAGTGGATTTTACCCATATTCAATGTATTTTCTAAGTAAAAAAGGGGCATAATTCTGTCAAAAACCTTGACAGAGTTATGTACTCTTGTCTGTTGATGTAGGTCGTGATGGTAAACAAGTATGGTTAGTTTCAAAGCAGTACCTCCAATGGTTTTGAAATAAAGTGAGGTGGTACGAAAAACTTAACCAAGCTCAATACACTTTATAAGTCAAAAAAGGGCCACAATTCTGTCAAAAACCTTGACAGAGTTATGTGCTCTTGTCTGTAGATGGAGGTAGTATGGTAAGTTTCAAAGCCATACCTCTAATACTTTTGAAATAAAGTTGGGTGGTACGAAAAACTTAACCAAGGTGTGACACCAACGCCGACGCCGACGCCGACGCCGGGGCGAGTAGGATAGCTCCCCTTTTCTTCGAAAAGTCGAGCTAAAATGCTCTTTTTAAAGGATTAACCTCATTCTTGTACACATGATTCTTCCATGTAAACTTTTGTTGTTTTATTGCCAAAATTTGAACTCGGTTGTAAACAGATTTGGGAAAATCGATTGTTTCCCTTTACATCAAAAAGTGCGACTTACTATCGATTAACGGATTTTTGTCTCATACCTTTTTCGTCCCTATCACATCATTTAAAATCGACGACAGTACTCTCATTCAAGATTTTTACGATATCTTGAGACACACTGACGAATCCTTTGCTTTGAGTTTTCACGTTTTCAACGTTTGAATTGTCTATGCAGTTACTACCAAATTTGATATGGGTGGACAACTCACATAAGAAGTTTGAGTACAGTTTTGCTTTTGAAATGCCTCTAATGTAAATCCCAACTATATGATTTTTTAAAGCAACAAAAGTGTATGAAAACTAATCGCAATCACTATATACCACCAACAGGTTAAAGACAACGTATGTTTTGATACACTAGGACATGCATATTTCATAGAAGACGGCGGAGAGCACGACACTGTTTTTGACGGCAATCTGGCAGCTAATGTCAGAGAGGGCAGTTTACTGTCATCCGATGAGTAAGTTGTTTTTTTGCCTTTTTAGTTTCCAGACTTTAATATACTGTTGATGAACTGAACTCCTGCCTTACAGGTCAATCATGATGTTTGTATTTTTCTCTGAATGATTTTCTTAAATGAACATACATGTACTTGAAAATGAAAAGCATGCTTAAAAGGTATTTTATTCTACATTGTTTCTGCAAAATTATTTAGGAAAAATGTCGTTAAGATACTGTTTTTCAAGATTCTCATATACAGTAAGTCAAAACTGGATGTCTATCATACAGAAACGAGTGACAATTTTTTGTCAATTTGATCATGTGCAATAGAGGGCTTCCATCACATATAAAACGCACTGTCACACAAGTAGTTTGTCTTGTACGGAGGTGAGACTCGTGTATCTGTTAGTTGTAAATTTAGCATTTTTTTCATTCTGATAGAAGACCTACCTGCTTTTGGATAACAAGCCCTTTGACAACACTGATAAACAACGTGGCCGCCGGCGGAGAAGTAAGTGCACTTTGTGATCTCTATTTACTACGTAGATTCTTTTATTTCTAAAGAATTTTACACGTATGCTCTCTGGAACATTTGCAATAAATTGCTATGTTATCAACAAACGAAATATGTACCTTGCAAATGTTAGAGTCAATGCACAGTCTGCAAATCTGGAAAACATAACTATACAATATTTTACATGCGATTCATAAGTTATAATCAGTGGATAGTTGCTACAAAATGAGTTCATGACTATGAGATATTAATTATTAACCACGACACTCATGATACCCGTCATGAGACAGTGGGTGCATAAATAAATCTTGTAAAATGAAAAATATGTATGAAACTAGATCAATCTTTTTAACTAATACATTCGAAGATTATCTCAGGGTTATTTCCCGCCGTTTGTATGTTATTCTTTCCGTCCCAGGATTAAAAGGGCGGCGCGCACCCTATAATTCCCCACTTAATAAAGGTTCGTTTCCGAACGGTATCTTAAAAGTATCAAAAACACATTTGAAAGTAAAAATGTTTTTGAATGCCCTCGAAGAGAAAGTGGCCCCATTTTTTTCCTTTTCTTATGGCCCTCACATTGTTCATTGCCATTAAAATTTCAGACACCGCTTCCACCGTCTGTTTAGTGTCCACTACTTAAAAACAAAGAATAAGACCGTCAGCCGTCTAAGGCTGAGCAGAGCCAAGAAAGGCAAAAAGTCACGCCCCCTAGACCAATCCTGGATCCGTCCCTGCGTCCGTCCGTCCGTCTGTCTGTATATATGCACACATTCGTGTCCGGACTATAAATTTGTCATGCATTTTCAATTAATTTGGCACAAATAATCAGCACATAAAGACGACGTGTCGCTTGCAAAACCCACGTCCCTACCTCAAAGGTCAAGGTCACACTTAGAGTTTAAAGGTAATGGAAGCCTGTACATACGCACACATTTGTGTCCTGACTGTAACTTTGTCATGCATTGATTGATTTTAAAATAACTTGGCACAAACGTTCAGCACATCAAGACGACGTGTCGCTTGCAAAACCCATGTCCCTACCTTAATCAAACTCAGAGTTTGAGGTAATGGAACCCTGTATATACTCACATTTTTGCCCGGACTGTAACTTTGTCATGTATTGATTGATTTTAAATTAATTTGGCACAAACATTCAGCACATCAAGACAATGTGTTGCGTGCAAAACCCATGTCCCTACCTCAAAGGTCAAGGTCACACTTAGAGTTTAAAGGTAATGGAAGCCTGTATATACGCACACATTTGTGTCCGGACTGTAACTTGTTCATGAATTGATTGATTTTAAAATAACTTGGCACAAATGTTCAGCACATCAAGACAATGTGTCGCGTGTAAGAACCACGTCCCTACCTCAAAGGTCAAGGTCATCGAATACTGTATGCATGGTAATTCTGTCATACATGTAACGATTTCAAAATAACATGGCACAATTGAGCATATGGAGAGGACACAGACTGTGAGACACCTCTTTCGGAGGCATTTGTCACTTGTGAGGGACATCTCTTGTTTATCAACCAAATGCAAAATGCCAAACAATGTCTGAAGTCGAAGCAAACAGTTCTGACTTACTAGTCCGAATCTATCACTCCGCTACTTACATGTTCCCCATGCGTTCATAATAAAGTTTTTTTGCAGCGACGTTGAAATGCCTAGTACTTTTTTAATAATAACTTAAACATAGTTAATTGTATTATATGATAGGCCCATGGTATATGGTACATCTTTCCTGAGGAACCTACTGGGCCGTCTAAAGGTCTCGGATTTTTCCAGCCTTTTGAAGCGGACCACACACCTTTACATGAATTCTTCAATAACGTCATACATTCTCAAGGGAAGGTACGTTATTACTGCTGTATTGTCAATGCATGATTCAGACCCGTTAATCAAACTAATAAAACTAATCAATCAGCTACGTATTAACTGCATACCAAGGGAAAGCTGTCGGCTTTATAGGGATATCAAATGTCCAATGCATTTTAAAGGTAGATCCTATAGTAGATTCTGCTTAGATTGTTATAGAAATAAAAAAGGCAACATAACATTCCTTTTCCTTCAATGTTTCGGCTACATTCATAATATCGATTTCATGATAATAGTAATAATAGTAACAATAATAGTTTGTCAGTTGAACATCCTTTTCTTTCAGACTGGTTTTCTAATGGACAATCGTATCAAAGTAGTAGACAACAAGCCAGAATTGGGAGGCAACAACAAATATTTACCAAAAGAAAATCCGCTAGATCCCAACTCAAAAGATGTTGAAGTCATACTCGCCATGTTAACTGGTAGGTTGTGACGGCTGTGAATTGAGTTATCAATCGGAAGTCCTCGGCAGATTCCGTTACCCTACATCAAACGCGAAGCATTCTGCCGAGGTGTTCCGATTGTTGAGTTATATTTTGCAATGATTTTATTTTCGCTAAGTTCCCATTTCGTTAAATTAAATCTGTTATCAAATTATGCCGAAAATACCCAATTTACAAAACAGTTTTCGTCAAGAAAACTTTCTTTGATAATCAGATACTTAGTTTGTCTATCTGTTTCTGTTTTTTAAGTTAAAAGGGGCAGCTGAAAGTCAATTACAATCCTGATTTCAGACTAGAACTTTTGTTAAGGGGCGTAATTTTACTTTTTATATAGACATGCTTTAGTATAAGAAATTCATGTTTCGATGAATTATTTCTTTCTCGTAAAAGAATATGTTTTGATAATTGTATCTAGGTTTGCATTTTCCAATTTAAAAATCCTGATCTTTTCAGAGTAATTACCCTTGATTTGTCATTTTGGACTAAGTTTACCGTATCAAAAATACACTCCTGACAATGTTTATGTAAATTGATTACATGTTACAATTAATGTATGGAGATATAAAATGTGTGACATTAACAAATGATTTTGTATAAAGACGCATTTTAAAATGGCAAACTGTGTCGGCTATATCTTGTTCAATTGTTGAATAAGAAACAATTTTTGGTTAACCGTATGACGCAATGTTAAATACACTCCTGACAATGTTTATGTAAATTGAACATCATTTGTGTTTTGTGCATTTCTATAAGTAAATATCACCTACAGTATCATTAGATACACCAAGATATAAGTTATATCAGTGTGTTTTGTGTTTGTGGGCACGTACTCGTTTGCATCTTACGTGACATTTACAGTTTGTCCGTCTTTCAAATCCAATGAAATGATCCCGTTTCATTTAATAATGCAAGATTTGTTTCCCATATTGGCTCAATACCTGCAGAATGAAACAAATATTTTATTTATTTTTCAAATAAGTAGGATTGTGATATTACAGAGAAAAGCTCTGCCCCGAAACTTTATATAACTCAAAGCAAAAATTGAGCAGGAACCTGTAAACTTATTGATGCGGGTTGCCGTAGATGTCCTTACATTTAACCTACATTTATAGAGCGTCAATGATTTAAACCATTGTAGTTTCATTTAGAGCATTCAGTGTTTATTAGCATTTCTGTTGTATATTTCAAAGGCACTGCATTATCTTAAATCATCCATTTGTCGACTCTGTATGTATATGTATACCGTTATGTTATCTAGAGTTTAAGAACAGAAAGAATGCTTGGCTCCGCGGGGGATGGCTCCACATTACACAGTCGTCGTATGTATATCAGAATGGTGCTCAGTTTTAGTTTAAACTTTAAACCTGAGTTTTTGCAACTTCCGTTTCAAAATGGTGCTCTTTTGTTAGTTTAAATTAACATTAAACCCAATTTAAGTTCTCGCAACTTCTGTTTCACAATGGTGCACTGGACTTAAATTGTAAGTGTTTTCAACCTCTATTTTATATTTATAATAGTGATCTTTTGTTTGAAAATTTAAACTTTAAACCTAAGTTCTTGCAACTTCTTTTTACTCTTCTTGGTGACTGCTATCTGGAGTTTTGAAGAGCGCTTGCGCCGAAAGAAGGAATTTGGAGATACCAGTCAAAATCTGGTCCGAAGCCCTCACCATCTGCTATACTTTTTTTGTTTGTTATTTGTTTGTTTTTTCAATTATTAGTGGTGTTGAATCATTATTTATCAATTCTTTAAACTGAATCGGCATTTCTTCAATCAGGTGAAAAGAATCATACTTCAAATGCCGTTGCTCCTCTTCACCATTTTAAGCTGAATAGCTTTCCTTTATGATAGATTATGTCATTTACTGTCTACTTAAAATATCAATAAATCGTTACAAATTCGAATGGTTCACGCGATTTCGATTCTTTCTATATATGCTTTAACCATAATACAAATAAGTTCATTTTTAATGCTGTAGAAATTCAAAATAACACATAAATCAATTTTAGATAACTGAAAGTTATTTTAATATTGTACAGTTATGTTTTCCAGATTTGCAGACACTGCTTTGACTCTAACATTTGCAAGGTACGTATTTCGTTTGTTAATATTTATAACAAATTATTGCAAATTGACCAGAGAAGTGCGCATAATGAAATGAACATAGCTGCGCCTAGTGTGAATTTCGATCACAGAAATAATAACAGCAATCTGACCACAAAGATTATAAGCACGGAAATACAACTAACTACATGCTTGTTCCACCAAAGTGCACAAAATGTTGCTGAACGAAAAGTTAAGTAATACGTTTGCGACTTATAATTATATACTTATCTAAACTAACGCATCACCTGCCTTTTTGCATCATTATTTAATTATCAGCCCTCCCAATATATACAAGCTTATTCTTAGCTATCGACGCACGAAAGCTATTATATCTTGCATTTATGAAGACATTGGAAAGATGCTTCCTTTACAGTAATTTCAAAATAATCTAGTGGTACAAATTTCATATGGAATACAATTGTAAGAGTGGGTTTCCAAAGGAAGAGCATCAAGATCTACAGAGGTTTAAACGTAAAATTATAACTCTCTGCTTTATGACTTGTACCTGACTCTATCATTTTGAAATTCGTGTAACGGAAGTATCTAACCAGTGTCTTCAAAAATGCAAGACATGATACCGTTCGTGAATCGATAGCTAAAATAAACTGGCAGATATTGGAAGGATTGATAATTATATAAAGAAGGAAAAAGGCAAGTGGTACGTTAGAAGTTTTGTTTAGTAAAGGGACAGCAAAGCTGTGCAGTCTGATTTATCTGCCCTTGTCCGTCATGTCCGTCCGTCGGTGTGGCCAATATGTGCAGTTTTGAAACTTTTCTTTTAAATTTTGGTTTAATAATGAAGAGCCGAATTGTGGAATTGTTTCTTTTGTGCTATGTTTGTCAAAGAAATTAAGTTACAATCATAATCAATACGCAAAAAATTCTACTCATTTTTCATCATAGATAGTGGTATATTAATCTATCTCGAGACTCACTCCAGATGAGCCACATTAATGCTCAGTAGTCTTTGAAAGTGTTGTGTTATAGGTTTTTCCAGGGATTTGTTGGTAAAGATCTTTAATGTCGAATGTCAAAGAATGCAAAATGAGAACACCATATCCGGTGCTGAAGTTTTAATTATAATTTATCTTTGGACAGATTCGTTTGACTTGCTGTACACAAATTTAGAACAAATTGTTTCAATGTTTAAATAAATTTACAAATCGTGTTTTATATTTATATTATATGTTTAATGTTTTATAATTGCAGTCAAAGGGAAATAAATCAAAATCAGTTTCTTACTGACAGTGTTGTGGTTGGTTTCTCCGAAAACCTCGGAGAGCCTGAAGAAGGATGGGATCGGTCCTTGCCAGTAAATGATGTGTAAGTTTTCTTATTCTAGTACATTAAGATAAAGTCTGTTTAGTTTTGTTTCAGTTTGAGATTTTATAGCGCTTATCATAAAATTCAGATCTTAAGGGTTATTAGTGCAAAAACGTTGACGGGACTAGGTCGTGACTCTACAGAGATCTGTTTCCAGGACTGTATTTGACTGTGTGTGTCGCCTTAAGCGGCGTCTGGCACTAATGACATGAATTCAAGATGCAATTTTGACCGACAGACGCCCAAAACAAACCTCAAGTGCCTTAGACTGTCGGGTGTCTAACAAACTGGAAGAAGTAGTCCGTCTATATATGAGATCATCATGATATTTTGAGTGGTCGACGATGTGATCTTATGCATTACATAGTTTGCAATTTGTACAGAAACGCCGCGGGGAGTTTGCTTTCTTAAACCGTCGGCTCTGATTTGTTTCTTGTTTTAAATATGAGATGGCAAAATACCAAACATATAAATATGAAAACCTGTTTTCAGTATAATTGAAATATATATATAAAAGTATGGGAAAGACATATTGCTTTGCCATGTTTTTTGCCTTGCGAACAGTGCATTTAATGATCAGACCGCAAGGGCATACACGCTAATCATTATCTGCACTGGTCACAGATTCTATTAGAGAAATGTTAATGTGCAGATTGTTTACTTCAGGAATTTACCTATAATAGGATACTCCGTTTATGATGGACCAGAGTTTGGAGAGAATGTTTGGTTTGGTGGCTTTGAATCAACATCATCGTATACAGCTGCGGCGTTTGGCTTCAAAAGGAATAATAAATTTAGAAGCTCTGCAGTGAATGGTTTCAGAAACGTTAAGTTTGGATTTGTTGACGGGGTATGTTTACACCATATTATGCAAATTATGAACACAAATATGTACCTGTGTACATGGACGGGGCGGAGACAGAGTATAGGGAAGGGTGGAGACAAAATAGGAGGGGTGGTGGCAATGTACACGGAAAGGGTGGGGACAGATTATAGAGAAGGGGCTGAAAGTGGGTGTGATCTACTCTATTAAATGACACAAACAAAGTTGCTAAATTGGGACTTCTGATATAGTTGTTTTGAGCTATATTTGTATCAGCAACGAATTTAAACAGCACATGTAAATAACCGGAAAAATGCTGTTTATTAAATATTTATGTCTATAAACAACACTTAATTACCTGTATCGTGACTTTAACTGAATCTATACATAAAACCAATATTTTTATGATACCTTGTTTTGTGCAACGGGGTAGAGCTTTAAACTAATCTAACTGAAATAGATCACAGTTTCACAAGAGTAGTATATGAAATCGGGCATGATATAAATTAGATAGAGAACTGTTTACTGGAACAATATGCGTAGTACGCCTCCTCGCAATAACGTAATTATTCTCGCAAACAGTTCTTTATCTATTTCTTAAGTACTGAACCATACCAGTTCTGCTAAGTTACTGACAGCAACTTCTGAATGTGATGTTTTTGTTTGTGAAATTTTTTTTAGAGGCCGCTTGTTAACGAGTCTGTTTTATTGACTCATTTCAACATACAGTGTGTCTTTTAATTTTTTTAATGATGTACATTTAATACAGCCAACGACAGGTAATCGTGTTTATGACGGTGACCTTGGAGATCCAGGATATTCTCGTGAAGATGGTGATAAGGGCGCCTCATACAGGGACTACGACGGATCAGTCACAGGTACGTAACCAATCAAAACGTATGTTTCTCCCATCTAGGGCCATGACTTTACTGCTACTAGGATGGCGGTTTTGGATTTTTAGATATTCCATTGAATATGACAGAAAGGTAATGCAATTATTAATGTTATTAACGGAGGTGAAGCAGTCTGGTTTCACGGTGCATATATGACAGTCTTCCCGAAAAGTGCCTGTCTGTCTGACATGTCAAGCAATATTGTAGACGGTCAGGCAGTTTTTTGCTGCTGTATGCCCGAATTTCCAGCACTTTATGGCCTTCTACGAAACAGTTTCGGTTGTTCGGTCAAGCAAAAATTCCATTTGTCAAGCAAAGTTTTTGTTAGCCAAAAAAGAATGTCAGGCACTGATACTGATAGTATACAGTTATTTCATGTTTTATATGGGAACAGTCAGACTTATTGTCCTTCGGTATGTGTGGTGAAATATGGCGGATAAGTAGATAACGCGAAATAATTTCGTGTTACCTATTTTTTAATAAATAGCAACGTGAAATCTTACAAGTTAGTCACTTAAATATCTGAGATAAGTAGATAAGTATAGTGACAGATGTGAGCTGGAAGGACACAATTTGTGTTACGATATTCATCTAACCTGGAAATGTTTCGCGAATATATAACTAGATAACAAGATAAATATCACAACTATTAAGTCTAGATATTTAACACAAAAGTCAGTTAACTAGCGTGAGACAGTAATATGCCACCATAATAAACAGATAGAGGTATATGTGTGTTTTGGGACTTCTCTAGGTCGTGAGGGCTACCAGATTGTAAAGCCGTGGCCATACTACGTTACGCCAGAATGCAAATACAGAGAGAACTGGAACATGGCAATTTGTCCTTACACATACGGAAAGGTTTGAAAATTAAATGCTTGTTTATGATGTCAATTCACTTAAATGTTGCTTTCTGTTACATGTTTAAATGTGAAAGTGGGGCCAAACAAAAAAAAGTGTTTCCGGTCTCTTTGCAAAAAAAAATAAAAAAAGTCGGTCGGCAGGGGCTTTCTTTTGCTCTGAAACGCTTGAAAAATGTTAAATTTGATCAGTTTGAGGTCGGTAGGGAGACCGAAAAGACATTTTGTATTGCCTAACAATCCTTAAAAGCGTTCATTTAGTTATTGAATACCCGTCTCTGATTAATACACCTTAGGTTGGCGTCATTTCTTCCGTAGTAGAAACCATTTTTAAATATGAATAAACTTCTGGCATGGCCAATGACATGGCAGCATCTACTGTAAACTTGAACGACACCTACTACTTTGTTTTGTTTGCAAACAATCGTCCAATAGACATCGTTATATCACGTCGACCTCTGTGTTCCAGTTGCAGATACGGTATAGTGGCGATCATAAAGGTCTAACATACCCAATGATGGTACGAGACGACATACCGGAAGTCTACGAGATAATGAATTTTACGAATCATGTTGATTTTCTCGTCATCTTAGGGGGCAGTAAAACATACACTCTACACTTCACTGACAACATTCCTTCTGTAATTACTATCAAGAGTGATGGTATAGAAAGGTAAATAACAAAGGGATATCGAAGTGTACCTTGAATCCCCATATGGCTCCATCCCTGTAAAAACCCACTTATGTATGTAATGAAGTTAGCTTACGTTTTGCCTTTCGTTTACTGTTATAAATGTATAAATGTACACGGAGAATACAAAGTTACTGTCTATTGATAATACAACAGGTACATGTACTTGATATCTGACAAGAATATATGCATTTGCAAAACTACTTCGGAATCCTCAAAAACCAACGCTTGTCTTTTTGTATTCGAATTAGGGACAAAAATGTTCGGTTTGGTGTATGTCTGCCTTTAGATGCGAAATTTGACTTGAGCTCTGAAGCGCCCGAGTACTTAAAAGACATAGCGAGCTGGACGAAGGCAGACTCCCTCGAAGAATTAGATGCAAGCTTTAATGGAACCAAATACTACCATGATCCTCTGACAGGGTATAAATTGCTTCAGTACAATCTAACCTTCTAGTGAATATGTAAGCTGGATAGACGAGTTAGAAAACTGCTATGTACAAACGCGGCGTCATATATCGTTTGTAGACACTTTTTATGAAGATCCTGCAAAAATGTTGCTACTATTTCTGTATTTTTTGCAGAAAGTATGAATCTAAATAAACGCTTAACCGAACGCCAACCCTGTTTTCAGTAGATTATTGCGGGGCCCGTTTATTTTGCAAGTGATAATACAGTTTACATGTCACGCCGGTATTAGTCACTTTAAGGTAATACCTTGACAAAATGTAGAATTTCATTCGTCAAAATCTTCAACCAATTTTAATTTATTGATTTTATCACATCTCCCCTTCACTGAAGGAAGACATTATGTATTTGTATTTTAATTTCTTAAAATAATAATTTTTCTTTTTCAATGAAATGTTGTCCAGATCAGAACTCGGAAACTACTGGAAGGAATTGAATGAAACTTGAACTTGTGCGCAGCTCTTGGACACTTGCAGCATATTTATTTCCCCCATTTCCATCTTGAAAGGCATAATATACCAAATTTTGTCCGAGGTAAAACTCGGAAAAACACAGGAAGGAATCAAATGAAGCTCCGAAGAATGATAGATGACAATGTTATGTTGTTTTTCAAAAATAGTAGCAACCATTTTCGCAGGAAGTATAACTCTTGACAATTGACAGCAGAGTTACCTCCTCTATCCCACTGGTATAATTTACTAAACTTCGTCCGGATTTAGTTCGTACTTCACACAATGATAGAGGTCATCGAGAGAAAGCACAGTGACAAGGAAGTATGATTCTATCTGATCCGATTTTGGAATTATTCACCTTATGTAAAAAAACTTGTTTACAGCGTAACTAAATTAATGTATAAATAAGGGACTGACTTGATACTTCACACATTGATAGAGATCATTGGCAGGAAGTGCAGTGACGACGGACCATAATTCAAGCAGACCCCATTTATTCATTATCTCCCTAAATGTGATATGCTTGACCGGGGCATTACTCAGAAAGTATTTAAGGTATTAAGTTGATACTACACACATTGATAGAGGACATTGACTTTTGAAATATCTCCCTTTATGTATTATCCTTGTCCGGAACATAACTAAAACGTATTTAAGGAATTTAGTTTATATTTCACACAGCGAAAGATAAATTCAAGAGGTAGTGTAGTTACAAAGAACCATAGCTCTTGCTGATTTCATTTTTAATTACCTTCCTTTTCGATGCTTAAGCAATTATCTACTGATACTGTATTTATATTTACAATTAATGGTGAACATTTTAAATACTTGTCATTCAGGATGTTGTATTTTAACTTTGCCTCCGACCTTGCCCGAAACATCGACGATAGTAACATGTGTCCAGGGAGCGAGTCCTGTCCAATGGCCAAACTTGAAATACTTGATGGCGACTTAAACGACGCTGATTGTAGGTCAAGGCTCTACGGTACTGTTACTCCTGGCGACGTAAGTACAATGGTTACAGTATAAATGCCACTCAAGCTGGCGACGGCTTAAAAATCCCTAAGCAATTTAAATACTCCTAAATAGATTAGAGTAGTGATAGAATTGCGTTCTATTTATAGACTAAAGCAATATTGATGTATACATCTCTTTCATAATTTGTGTCACTTCTTCACGAAAAAGCGTTCTCAACAGCGATTCTTACTTTTGCAATACCATTACAATACATATACTGTGTTATATTTATAGCATGTAATTTTGATTTCAGAAACAATGTTAGAAACATTTTTCGAACAAATAAATATCAATTTCTTCGGCAAGACATATTTGTTTGGTAGCATTAGAGCTATGAAGATTTTTAAATCCATAGTACTAATGGGACAACTTTTTTGCTTTTTAGGGATGCTTTTTTCAAGTGATCATATTGCAACCCTGTCTGATCTTGAATAGCGGGCAGCAGCGCAGCCAAGTTATAACTCGTACAACAGTTGTTTTCAAACCTTTTGTTCTTTTACTCTTTTAACAGTTTTAACAATCTTGATTCTCATAACTGGGAGAACTATCTTGCAGTTATCTTATTTTTATTTTTATTAACACCTGTCGTGCACCCTGCCCATAATAGACATATTCCTGTGTACATTGTATAGTTGGTTTTATGTTCAAACCGACACCAATGTCACCCTTTGTCATTTATTTGTTCACATGATATTAAAACTGATTGATTGCCTTTTCTGTAGATGATTTTTCCATGAAGAGGACCTAGTGATGTTTTGAATACATAAGAGAAGTTACAAGGGATTTATTCCATCAAAACTTTGGTGGTGATCAAAATGGTCCATTTTCAAACTATTCTATTCAGATTCAACTGTTTAGTGCCAAGTCATATACTTTGGCGTTAGTAAGAAAAAATACTATGTGTAGTTTCAGACTTTACTGTATTACTCATTAGCTTTTTATTTAATTCCATCTTAACGTTACAGAATAGGGAAATTGATCTGCCCCTTGATACAGCAGACCTTGGACCGGCGGAACAAGTTCCTCAGGTGAGACTTGAATTGTATGTAGCATTTTCTAAATTGTTTTTCTTTTCATGCATTAAGTTACACGAGATTTACATTCGACACAATGTAAACTAAAAACTGAACCGTTTGGTTACAAGTTATTATGTCTTTGCCGCCAGTGTATATCTATTAACCGTGTGGTCTCAAGTGAATATACCTTTACCACCAGTGTATGCTCTTGATCAGCCTACACATCCACCGAGTTTGATCATAATCCACACCATTTGCTATATAGTCGGTAAGTACTCCATTTGATATTGGATGATACAGCTCGAACTGAAAACTGGTCAAGTCCACCTTAGAACTTTACATGCCAAGGGTCACTAGCAATTATCAAAATGTAGCAGATTTTATTACTTACAAGCAAATGCTATAAAAGACACATCAGTAGCTGTCTCAATTAAATGCTATTTAAAGTGACTGCTGGCTAAACCTAATAGAATATTGCCAAGTTTCATGACAATTATTAACAGCAAAAAGAATGAAATATATGCATTTCTATTTTCTAGACTTGGGGTGCTGGACCAACAAAGCCTTTCCCAAACCGTGCTGCAGGAGAAGATAGATGGACGAGAAAGTAGTTTGTTGTTCTGTTTATTGACGACTTTTGATGAGCAAATAAGATCTTCCAAATTACAAAGTACTTGTTTTAGTAATTAAAGAATTTGTTCACTTTAACCACAGCTTATGAAACTCCTACTAACTCAACCGACCAAATTACTAGTATATACATTTCTGGCGTTCAATGATTTTGCATCGGAGTTTTTTTAAGCATGTTGTAAAATGCAATGCTGTTGAATAGACAAGCTGTTATCTAGTGGTCACTTATAACAACAACAACTGCAACAACTAACATGACTTATGAACTGTCCAATGAACCTTAAACTTAGGTGCCAGGTGTCAGTGCTATACACAAGGCATGTGAAAGAACCTAGGAATTCTTAAGAACCATACCTCTTTCTGTACCTTGCATTATTCTCTTACCTAAAATAACCTCTGGGAGGCGTTGGTCATATTATATGTGCAACGGTATTACACTTGAACACAATACAATTTGGAGATATCATAACTTTACAGGTTATAGTTACTAGTGATCATTTGCTATAAATTCTTCTATTTAACCTATTTACCTTTTACTGAGTTCAAAGCCTATTACAAGACTATAAAAGAACGACATATTTTTTATATAAAAATTTTATTCCGACATTGAATAGCCTGTTGAATATCAAATACGGTAAGTAATCAGAACCTGAAACCATCTGGCTAAATTCTGCCTGTCTCCAAGGCTTAATAACATATTTGCTTTTTCTACATCAATTACATAATTACTTCATATTTTAGGTGTATACCAGTAAAAATGGTTCTTCAATATCATGAAATAAATATTTCTTAAAACTCAAATCGACATGGTCTGTGTAAATATGAAATAAATACATGTGAGCAAATATTATAAAATTGTTAACTTCATTGCACATTAATATTTCATACAAAATCAAAGGCATACCATGATAATAACTCCCATACTGTCAGGTTTTCCAAAGTGGATTGAGAAGCTTGGACAGCCTGGCATCTTCAATCTTTTCCCCCCGTCCCACCATGGCCATAACATTTAGTAATAATTCACCAATAATCAGACTTATACATAAGAATGGATCATCCCACCATGATAAAGGTAGCATTTAAGGCACAAAATTCAGCCTACACTCCACTTGTGTCATTCCTATTTGTTTTTCAAGATATGCTCATAAAGATTGCACAACATATGATAAGAAAGCATCTTATATACATGTAGTTGAAAGATCAATGACAAAAAATGGTAGTTTCACGGCCTCGCAAAATTGACAACACCACTAACATTACTTTTGATATTCTCTCAAAAACAGCGAAATAACCGACAATAATGAATTTGTTCTTAATTACCTAGAATAGTCCATTTTGGGTGCTTAACGATTCTTGCTTGCACTTATATTGTTTATTAACTTTACTCATTTTGGAAGCACATGTGCATGAATGTGTAGTACCCCTCTGAGCACATGTTTACCAATCTCAACACATGTTATCGCTCTGTTCCCCCGTTGACCTTATATCACAGAAATATAAATATCTCAAAATCACCCCGAAATAATAACTGTTTATAATGTTCTGTTTATGGAAACTGTGATTAAAATAAATAGCTAGATTTAAAATCTCATCAAGTGTTTCTTCCAGCCCGTTCCAATGAGCCTGTTTCAAGTATGTGTGCAGGCTTATATTTAACAATGCCGTCTGAATCAACGTACTGCAGTGATGGGTTGGGATGTGTGTTGTTCATACAACCAAGTGATGTATATCTGCAATATACATGAAATTATAAATTAAAAAAGTCTGAAATTACAATAAAAACAAGTCTGAAATCATACAGTTATCAAGTCTAAATCGGCCAATCCATCAGTATTTTTTATATAACTGCAATCCAAAGACATACATGCAGAACATCATATTTACATAAATCACAATTTCTTCTACACAAACAAAGTTAATGCAGAAATTACACAATGATTATATTACAACAAGTATCACAGAAATAACCACAAAATTTACAAAGTTATACAGTCTAAACTTGCCAAGTAAAACAGGCTGAAGTCACAATGTACAATTCAATCATATCGATAATTTCCTGATATAATTGTGTAGTTACACAGATTTCAGATAAAAAGTACAAGACCAACATTGAGTGTACTGCGGAGCAATCTGTATTTTAATATCCAAAAACAAGCTTTGAATAATTTTATGTCCATTTTTCCCACGCTTTTTGCAGTATGAGCTATGTTTAAGTATGGCACCCAGTCAAGACAGGATGCAAACATTAAGGCTGAAGAATACGACTTTTATCTGTGAAATGACAAAATAATATGGGGCGGTCAAGCAAATTATAAATATCATGAATAGGATAAAAAAAAAGATGGATATTTAATATTTGTTTACAAACCTGTTTTACTATTCAATAATCAGAGCAAATAAAAATGGGACTTTGTTTGGTAACAGTATTTCATGTGTACACGTCTGTACATAATGTAGAATTTTATGTCACTTATTTTGATTTAGTTTCATCTAAATAATAAAGTTCCTTAAATAACCTAGATGAAGCGACATTATCTACTATCATATTCGGAAGTATTGAAAATTTTCGGGCAATGTTTCGACAATTATGTAAACATGAATTTAAATCAGAGCACTTATATATATGTAAGATCCCTGAAATAAATGCAACGGTCTTGTTGATAGGTCTCTTAAGACATGCATAAAATGTTTTCATTTATTCTTTCCTAAAACACTTACCCTCTATCATACAGACTACAGTAAGGCAAGCATAGGGACCGTAAAAACTTCCATATATCACCGTATGTCCAGTCTAAAAGTGGATTTACTCTCATAAACTGTGGCCAATCAGAATCTGTCATTGTAAATGGTTTTAAATGACCTGAAAATAAATGCTTTCAGATAAACACAACGTGATCTCATGTTCTACTTATGTTTGATGTTAATATTATATACCACACTCGGGCAATCTCAATAATGAGCTTCTAGAACAGTTGATTCTTTACCAATTAATTAATTTTCGATTGTGAAAAAAGTTCTTACAACTCAAGATTTAAAACTTTTGACCCTAATACCACATGGAAACAACCCCAAAGAGAGAGATGCAATGTGGAATTAATGTGCCTTTCACACTACTAACATGACACTGGCAGGATCAAACATGGATCCTGAGATGAATAAGCTACATGTAACACTGTGCTGGTATAGCTTCACAAGTTAACAAGACTTTTTTATCACTGTAAAACCTGATATTGTTATGTTACCTTAACCCAGGTGACATATTTTCTTGGCATAACTGGAAATACTCACTAGAATAGGGGTCTGTCTGCCTTGTTCCCATTATGACAGCCTTAACCTCTGGATGCTGCGTCTGCAGATCTCCTAGACTGTCCTTTATACGGCCGTTGAAATGTAACATCTCTAGCTTGTATCTACAACAAATCAAAACTTTAAGTTACTAAGCAACAGACATGCATCTCTCTAGCGATGGATTTTACGTTATCTTAAAACCTTTGTGACACATGCTATATTATGAATTAAGGACTAAAATCAATTGTCGAAAATTATTGGTTAATATTACAACTTTTTGCACTACATTTGAAGCATAATATTTGAATACAGCCAATTGTCGGTGGTTTGGCACAGATGAAAACATTTGTACAAAACACATTCTACTTCAGGAGTGGTATTTTCAAGAGTCGACAGAGTCAAGATAAAAGAAAATTCTTGAACATTACAATTAACGAATTCATACCTATAGTTTTACAATGGGATCTTCTACCTTCCAAATTGGGCAAGTTTATTTCTTTAAATAGGGGTGTTTCAGAATTAAGATCCAAAAGGGCAACAACCAAAATCCTGAGCAGATGACATCATGTCCATTTCTTTACCTCAAAGCAATACATGCATGGACACACCTTTGAACAAAGACCACTGACCGGAACAAACCAAAGAGGCCTTTATTGACAGGTGGTCTTCATTCACAGGTGCTGCCACTATGGCTGAATGGTGCAGAGTTTTACCCTGTGTTTTTGCAGGGTTGTCTATATTCGGAGGCGGTCTTTAGCACATGTGTGGCTGTATATTCATTTATACATCTACAGTACTATATTAAGTTAATTTTAATTCATCTAACATTATAATAGCTAGAGAAACTAATTCAAGAGAGAGAGAGAGTGTAAGGAAATTGAGAATAATATGTCTTGCCTATGGACACTACCAATATGGCACTTGATATGTCCTTACCATCTTACATGTGAACATACCTGTCTCGTGAGATCTGTACAAACTTCTCTACCTCAGGAAATGGTAATTTACTTCGAATGTACAAAGCTTTCATTCTTCCTTCATGCTCTGGGAACATTCTGGAAATTAATTGTTAATGACGTAACTGTGACCAATGTACTGAATTGCAATTTTAATCTCTCCATAAATAAATAATTGACTTCTTGTCAAAGACGTGCAAAATAAGAAAAAAATGCATGTTTCCCCACTGATTAGCCATAGGGGGTAAATATAATGTATAAGTCACTGTGACCTTGACCTTTATCTACACCAAAAACAATAAGTATCATATATTTTATAAGAGACCAATCATCATTAATGAAGTTTGCAGACTGTGAGTCATATGAATCTGGAAGATATTGAGCAGAAACAAGTTCCAAAATTTGAATCACTGTGACCTTGACCTTTGATCTACTGAAAGATCATCTACTCAATACTATTAATCATCATAATGAAGTTTTACGGCTGTGTCACATGGACCTCAAAGTTTGGGTCACTATTACCTTGACCTTTGACCTATCAGAATATCTATGCTTAACCCAAGGACAACTGTTTTCGATGTACTAAGGTACTAAAGTTCGAGTAATTGTTTGGGCCTTGCAGGATATAAATATCTGGTACCTACTTTTTCACAACAGCATGGACCAAATGTAGCAACACAGTGCAGTCCTTGCCCCCATTGAAACCAACACATATCTCTTCAAACCTGAAATTGGACATCTGTATAAAACAAGCAAGGTAATTTATAATTGAATTAAGTACTGCTACTTGTTATGTAAAATGGAGTCAAAATCATAAATTCAAACATAATCTCCTCTGTCCAAACTTATACAGTCCAGTCCCTGGTAACCACGGACCTACAGACACATGAATTGGAAACTCTCGTACCTCATAGTTCCGTGCTGGTATCTTATTTAAGATTCAACATTAAAAGTTAAAAAATAACTTTACAAAAAAAAATTAAAAAGAGATATTGTTCTTGGAAATTACTCTGTAATTTGTCAAGATAGAGTTATGGTTCTTGTATACTGCACTTCCTCTCACTGTGCTTGACCATTGTATGAAGCTGTATTGAATTCCTACCAGTAGTTTTCAAGTTATGCTCCGGACTAGGAAAAGTATCAAAGGGCAATAACTGTAATGAGTCAATACTTTTCCACTTACTTGTATCTCTGTAATGCATCTTCTATCACATTAACAGCACTTTTCACTTTATTATTGTACTGTGAAGACTCTTCACTATTCACTATACTGTAAACTTGCTCTTCGGCACTGAAGATGGGGTTCTTGTCATATTGCACAACTGAATCTGAAAGAACACATAAAAATATTCAAAATCCTTTTATACACGGTATAGTCAACATAAAAAAATTCAAAATCCTTTTATACACTGTATAGTCAACATAAAAAAATTAAAATCCTTTTATACACTTGATAGTCAACATAAAAAATTCAAAATCCTTTTATACACGGCAAAGTCAACATAAAAAAAAAATCAAAATCCTTTTATACACAGTATAGTCAACATAAAAATATTCAAAATCCTTTAATACATGTACATGGTATAGTCAACATAAAAAAAATCAAAATCCTTTTATACATGGTAAAGTCAACATAAAAATATTCAAAATCCTTTTATACACGGTATAGTCAACATAAAAAAAATCAAAATCCTTTTATAAATGGTATAGTCAACAACAAAACTCAAAATCCTTTTATTCCCAGTATAGTCAACATAAAAAATTCAAAATCCTTTTATTACCTGTATAGTCAATGTAAAAAATTCAAAATCCTTTTATTCACCATATGTCAACATAATAAAATTCAAAATCCTTTTATTCACCGTATGTCAACATAATAAAATTCAAAATCCTTTTATTCATGGTATAGTCAAATCAGACTAGTCAGTCAAATATGCAACAGAAGTCAAAAATGGTCACTCACGTAGGTGGCTGCTTAAATCAGGGTGTTTGCTATAAGAATAGCATGTTGTGATATATCAGTATTGACTGTAATATATCAGGGCTGGACTGATTTCTAAATTGTCAAACCGATTCACGTGACAAAAAATTAATAAAATTCAACAGTCAAAGTATTAATTGTGTTTAAAGCATCTTTCCTGACAACAATTTAATACGGCCATTTTAAAGCATAATATAATTTCAACATCAAGTTTACACAGGTCTGCTCCAATTTTATTTTCATAATTACACATCATTACATTATATAATACAGAAAAAAAATCCCCGAGGCCATCCAACTATATGTACATGGAGTTTTTAGTACAATTATCAAATATAACGTTTCAATAGACTTCATTCTGTATTAATTAACTCTTAACCTACTGGCAACAATATATTCTTCCCTTTGTAACCAGCTCATATCATGATTAGCCAGCATATCCATACAGTCTGATCATGATCTACACCATTTGCTAGTCAGCCAGAAAAGTACCTATTTTGAACAATAAGTGATACTGTTTAAATTAAAAGACAGACAAATTTAGAGGGTTAAATTAGCCATTTGTTAACTAAGTAGATATAGTATTAGTTACTGTTAACTTACTTATTTTCCCTTAAACTTATTCTGTAACTACATTCCCCGGGTCATTTTTCAGTGAATTAAAAAAAAACATTTTGTAGTTTCTTATTTCAGAAATTAAATGCTCACATGCGGCTTCACTTTATTTACCAGAGTATAAAAATGCAATTTAATATCCACAAGTCAGCCATACATCAGCATAACATGAAAATAATTAATGCGAAAATGAATTTGTTAACAGTAGTTAAACTTATGAAAGTAACTAACTACACATACCTGATGTCATTTTTCAGATTGGTTTCAATGAAATTTCACTACTAATTTATCACAGTACACTGTTAACTATTCCAATACCAGTACAAGTGGAAATAAAAAAAACCTCTACCCTACCCTGCATAATCTCTTTCATAGCAAGCAGCCTGTATGTCTTCCAAGAAGTCATGTAACATTATATGAGAACCTGGTTTTTTTTCTTTTTCATGTACTTAAAGAGGCATTTTATGAGTACAAAAAAATCTCTTACAGCCTATAAGTTCTTAAGACCTTCTACTGTTTCTTATGCGAATATTGTGACGGGCATAATTATAGTGCTAATGTTTCTTCAATAATTATGTAGGCTGCTGACATTCAAAAACAGTTTCCATGGAAGCAAAAGAACAGACTGCGTCTTCACAAAGTGGATTCTTAATATCACTAACACATGCATATCGTCCACATCATAATACAGTCAAACTGTGTCAAAAAACTGGAGACACTCAAAATCCCCTTGGTCATAATCCCCTTGGTCCAAAAATGGCATAGTAGTCATAATCCCCTTAATGGATTTTACATCTTAATTTCAATACATTGTAATTTTAATTTTTTTTAATCATTTGCTATAGTAAAGTTAAACTAGAGACGAATCAAACATTTAGTAAATTTTTTTATTCAATATAATTATGCTTTTCCACTTGTAAATTCCATTGAGGGGATTACGACTACTATGCCATTTTTGGGATTTCGACCAAGTGTATTTTGAAGTACACTCATAAAAAATACCTGTGAATAAAAACAACCTTGTTGAAAAAAAGACATACAGAGAGAAAACAGTGTGCAGTGAGGGATATCTATGATATAATACCTATGAATACAGACCACCTGTAAACAAAGGCTGCTTTAGAGTCTTCCCGACAGTGGTCTTTAATCATAGGTTTGACTATACATATTTGTGTGGGTTATTTCTACTTCACTGGCTTACATATATGTTTACCAGGTAAGAAATAATATATACTACCTGGTTTATTCAAACTTACATTTAAATCAGTAAAGAAATAAGACATTCCTACTACTACAATCAATGTAAGAATTGAAATGTTACAACAAAGTAGTTTAAACATCATGTTAGGTTTCAATTTATTCCCATAATTGGTTTGATGTAATGCTCGAAACTATTTTCCAAACACATAAGCATGGGTGACACTGTTTAACTGTTGGTGGCTATAAAGGTGGGGGAACAAGAGTTAATCTTGAGATATGATTGAAAGAGTGAAAAAAGGAGGTAATAAAAACAGACACGCTAGAGTCATGATTCTTGCACACTGCACTTCTATGATATATACCTTAATGTCCCAATTTCTTCAAAATACCTTATTCTAACTGATATATTATTTCATAGCATGATTAAAATGACCTCTATAAACTTAAGTTTAGCAACATTTTAACCCTATGTAAATACAAATGTACTTTAATACTCTTGATTTCGAACAAATTTGGGGCCAGTAAACTCACCTTTCGGTAAATTTTCCCGCAGGTATCTCGCTGCAGCTTCTAGCTGTTCCTTGTTCTCTGATTCCAAGGTTAACTTGACCTTGTAGTAACTACAACAAAAACAAAAATATATTATTTTACAGCTTTGCGATGTAATATATCTCTGAACAACATAGATTCAGTTTTGGTTTTTATCTAAACAGGGAATAAACTTTTATCCTTTAACCTTTACCACAATGGCAGCAAATGATTCCGCTTTGTGACCAGTGCAGATCATGATCAGCCTGCACATCCATACAGTCTAATCATGATCTGCACTGTCTTCTGTTGCAGTGTTCAATCAGTAAATTTTCAGTGAGCACCCCTATAAACAATATATGGTACCACCCAGATTGATAGATGGGTTAAGTCCATTTTATGCAATTTGTGGGGTGAATATTTAGATTGTGTGTGTGTGTGTGTGTGTGTGTGTGTGTTGGTGGTGTGCACTTCTGGGTGCTGTGGGGTTCGTTTTGGGGAGGCTGCGTTTTTGGTACGTGGCATTCCCTGTTTGATATTTTTTTTTTTTTTTTTTTTTTTTTTACATGTACTCACCTGTTGATAAAATCTGGATAAGATCCTAGCGTAACTTGACGTTTAAATTTTGCATCTGCTTCATTCAAGATGGAAGTAATAGAGACCTCATCTACTTGTACATATATTTCTTTGGTGTAGATCTCAACATTTGGGTTCTTAAAGTGCTCCTGTAATAGATTATGAAGCTTTTTAATGGAGCAGCTAACAGTTTGTAAAAAGCAAAATATAGCTATCAGAAGCCCATCAAGTAAAACCAAGAGTTACCTCACCTGAATACAATATCATGAGGAAATTTGATGTTGCTGAAAATGTTACGTCTTACACTTTCTATCTGACAAGGTTTTCTCCCTCCATCTTCTAAATAAAAACACCATCAATCAAGCTTATGATCTTAATCTTTTTGAAAGTACACATTTTTTTCTACTGTGGTTTGACTCATTAAGTAAGTAAACACAGAAAGAAACAGCGCTTTGAAATTTCTGCAAACGTTTGACACACAGACCGTAAAGTGACAATTTCACTTGACAAATAAAGTTAATTTGTGCTGCCAGAACTTTATATACAATTTACATACAAAGTATGCAGTCAGATGATAGTCACTCATAGAATACATTGGATTTTTTATTTTTCATATTTAATAGAATTATCTTCCCTAGTCGACATCAATCTGTTATGCCTGTAATACTTCATGTTCTATCAATGTCTTACTTTTAGCAATGGGAATGCATGCTCCAATATGGTCGGCACGCCTGGAAACATGTACGTATTTGCGACATTAACAAGCGGGTATTTGGTCCTCTTTCCTGTTGATTTGTCCTCCCCGTACAGTAGTTTGGCTGACTTAGGAACCTGTAAATTGTGAAATGAATACCATCACCCCTGGTTTTACAAAAATGAACCAATCTTCCATTCAGTCTGGACAGTACCATTTACTACTCATAGGGGTGTTTACCAACAAACATTTACCAACTGTGTAGCCACTGTTGTTTATCACAGTAAAAGTACAGAATCTTCCTATGACATGCACAGTATGATAATTTATTGTGAATGATTTTGTCGGTCTGGCAAATAGTGCAGAATACCACTTTACTGTAAAATTAGCAGATGGATTTTGCACTATATTAACTGTAAATTACGATAATTTACAGTAAATACACCAGAGCAGACTACTTGATACTTACATTTCATATATTGATTTGATTTATAGTTCTTACATGTACAAATTTCAATTACATGTTATCGCGCTCCATTCCCATGGAATCAATCTCAAACGGAGAGAGGTTATGTGGAATATTTGTGTCTTGCCTAAGGACACTGCCACTAATTAGGCACTGGTGGGGATCAAACCCAAGACTCTCCAATCCTGAGGTGAACGCCCAACCACTGCACCAAGGAGGTTCCATATAACATTAAAAGTTAAACTACTACAAAATATTTCAACAGAATTTTAAACTCATACTTATTGTAAGACAAAAGCCAAACAAGACATACTTTTGCCATTTTCAGTTTTGGAGAGTTGAGATCATCTGTGCCAAAATATTTCTTACACAGTTCTACAAGATGTGGGTGGGGTTCTAATGGGTCATCAAATGCCTGACCAACACCTGAAAGAAATTGCTGACATGAAAGAAGAATTTTTTTTTTTGTAATTTAATAACACAAGAATAGCTTTAGTTCAAAAATAGATATTTCTAAACGTCTTTGCTGTGTACCTATTCTCCACCCCTTTTTCTTGGCGTCCTGCCAAACATAAAAGACAGACAAGTCTATCTTACATGTCTTAGGAAGAGGGGAAAGTGTTAAGATAATAAATCAAAGCATACTATTAAAAGTCCACCTCCCTGTTTGAGTGGTTACAGTCGCTGACTTGATATCACTGTAACCTCTCTTAGATTGACGGTCATGGGTCCAAGCCCTGCTACCAACCATGTCTCTTTATGTGAGAAAGTTGACAGTTTCTTATGAAAGATAGAAGTCTAATACTGCTTCTTTCCAAGAAAGATGATTAGGTAATCTGCCCATCTGTTTAAAAGACCAAAATACGACTGGAACAGGCTTAAAACTGCTAAAACAACAACATACTTTCAAATGTGAGATCATCATGTGTTGGTCCAATCCCGCCAGATGTTATCACATACGTATACTTAGATGAAAATTCTGAAACTTCTTTTGCAATAGTATCAATATCATCTGGTACAACAGATATCTAAAAATAGAAAAGTATGTGACAACAGATATCTAAAAGTGACAACAGATATCTAAAATGGAAAAGTATGTGACAACATACATTGTATATCTAAAAGTGACAACAGATATATAAAATGGAAAAGTATGTGACAACAGATATCTAAAACTTGACAAGTATGTGACAACAATCTTAAGTAGGAAATGTGACAACAGATATCAAAACTGTAAAAGTGTGGAATTGTAACAAAGTGTGGTAAATGATCCATGTAAATAATCTAAACACTGAAAAATGATCAGCCGTTTAATTATCTTTTTTGTTGTGAGGTAAAAGTTCCTTTAATTGAAGTTTTCAGGACTTAAGGGCTTAATATACAGTACCTATGGAAAATGTCTTAGGCTGACCAGAGATATATAATTTTGTCTTGGGAAGAAGTCAAGGTAAAATTGTAAACAATTTGTTATCACCCATTATTAGTCTATAATACATGTATCCTGTCACCTACATGTATAAATGCCCACACATCAACATCTACCAAATATTTATTTAGCCGACATGTACATGTATCTGCAGAATGTATTTATGCAAAAGTGCTGTAATCATGGTAATGTTCTCTTGTCGCGTCATGGCCAAGAATGGCTCGTTTGACATTTCCTGCAAGTTATTTCCTTAAAATTTCTTACAACATTGTAAGTAATTATGTTAAGTAAGCGTTTTTATTTCACATAAAGTTACAGTATACACAAGTTTTATTTCACATAAAAGTTACAGATAAAGCGCAAACAATAAAATCTTACATTAAGTAATTAATAAACAGAATGGACTGTAAAAATTTTCTTATTCATGCTGAATTAATGAATACATATGCTTAAAATACATGAAAGAAATATTGAATACATTGTATCACAAGGAAGGCACAGTTAATTTCACAATAACACTTAATTCTGTATAAAATGTGGTCTTTAAATTGATGAAACTAACAATGAATAGGTCTGGCATAAAATGCCTGAGTCCCATCTTGATTCCTGAAATGGACTTGTCTATCTTCAAAATTTGACAGTATTTGAATATTTGTTAAAGGTACTTCTCTTTCAAAGTCACTGACTAAATAATGAACAAGTATTTATAAAATGGTTTAGACAAATTTCTCAGCCCAAGTTTTTCTTCAATTTTACAGGAAATAAATATGGATTAACGAATCTGGATATAAGGAACAAAATTAATGGTTAAATCCCAAGGAGTTTGTTATAAACGGAGTTTACTGCCATCCATGTAGGCTGATCATGGTCTGCAGTTGTCACAGAGACAGGACAGGGATGAGATTTTCCATGCTCTATGCCTCTGTGCCGTTAAAGCGGTATTAAAGGTCACCTTCAAAATAAAGACCACCCACTAAATAAAGACCAACAGGGAGAAAACAGACACTCGTCTGCTATAAACACCTCCGAGTAGATTCTTCCTGTTACTGTCAGTTTTATATATAGCTTTAATTAAGGTCATCATTTGAAGGTCATTGTTCAAAGGCTTAACTGTACCGGTACATGAAATACTGACTTTTACGTCATTAGAACATTCTACTTGTATTACGGTATCTAAAAATTTAAACTACTAACATTGTTACAATGTATCAGACATTTGGTTCAGTGGCTTGTGACAATCTTACACTTTCCTTAAGTTAGTGCATCATAATATGTTCATGTTTATAAATGTGGGGAGGATCTGTGGTTTGAAATACAGATAAGAGAGAATCCCGGAGGTTGCGGGTTCGAGCCCCCCCTGGGGTCACGACCATACCACCTCATATGCCCCAGTGCGGTTTTTCCAGGAGCGGATCTGTGGGTACTCGATAAGCTACAAGCTTTCTTCACAATCGAGCTAAAATAAATTAGTATAAACTAAACTAAGAGAGAATTAATTACATGTAGACTGTTAAAATGATTGCTTTAAAAACAGTCTATTTTGAAATATATATATCCCTTCTGAATAGATTTAAAAATCTTAAATATAATGATGATCGATCAAATAAAATGACATAGATCTAACATGTCATATCACATGGTGGGATTCGCTGGGATTGTCTAAAATCCCCAAATAGCAACAATAGGATCTCAGGACAAGAGCTACCGAGGAATAAAATGGCTAAGAATAATAACACAACTTGACAAGTGTAACAATTTTCAAACTTTGAAGGAGTTTTTACTGAGTTGAAACATAATTATGTTAATATGTAGAAAGAAAAAAAGAGTACTAATTATGTGTTGCATACCAAGAGAGGTAACTCATACAAGAACATCACACACAAATTTTGAAGTTATCTCCCATACACCCACAAGTTATTTAGTAATGCTTTCGCCCGATATAGGTTTTGCCTATTTTAATATTATGAAATTTCTGTTTGATCAAATGTATCCAACACTGATAAAGTGATGCTATTTAATTTACATACAACTGCAGATCTACAATAATTTGCATGACTAATAAAAATACATGTACTAATTTAGAAAAGAAAAAAAAAAAAAAAAAATGGTTTCAGTTCTGCCCAAAAAATAGGGTAGGTAGGTAGGAAATTTTTTTTTTTTTTTTTTTTTTACTCTTAAACTAACCAAATCAACATAAATTGAATATTTTATGCAAAAATTAAAGCATAAAAAGTTCTAGGGTCGGGGCAAAAAATAAAAAAATAGGGTAGGTCGGGAAACCTGAAACAAACATTATTTTTACGCCTAATATCAAAGCATAAAACCAACCTTTTTCACTTTGACACCCCATGAGAACAGATGTTTTGTTATAAAGTGTGTGTTTGTATCTGCAACTTGGCCTTTCAATATTTCATCACCTATCACTGAAACAAAATTGTTTGACTGATAAATTTTCCTTACAAAATCTTAGCTGGAGTGTAGGTACAAGTTTGCAGGGCCCCGCGCACCCTATCCTGGACCCTCATAGTCTTTGGTAACTTTTGGTTACTTTTGGTCACATTTTGGGACCATCACAAGTTTGGTGTGTGGCCAAGATGGAAACTATAACATAGCTGCCCCTGCAAGCTGTTTCCATCTTGGTCACAATGTTAAGTCTGAAACTTCAAGTTCATGTATGTCTGCATCTGCAAGGTGGCCTTCATGTGTATACAAACGTCACAGTACTGACTTGTTCTCTATATATAAGGAGAAAGTGTAAAAGCGGCCGCATAGCTCAGTCAGGAGAGCATTCCCCCTGCAAGCAAAGCGTTGAGGGTCCGAATTCTGGTCAGGCTGCACATTTGTTCTCACCCTGTGACATTGGGTATTTGACGTGGGCCCTGTCAGAAATGCTTGGTCAGTCTAGTGACGCTTGAAATGTTAATTTGGTTACCTTTAGAGCTGTAGTCCTGAAATTAAACAAATTTCAAGTTTCACGGGAGTGAATGTCAGTAGGACTGTACAGACTTGTTCTCAGTTGGGAAGAAAATGTGTAAATAGGATAGCTCAGTCGGGAAGGCAGTGGCTAGAGTTACGGTACCGTAACTCTAGCCCCCGAGTCTAGAGTTACGGAAGTTCCATATCTCTAGCAAAACCCTAAGAGGAAAGGCTAGAGTTACGGAAGTTTATAAAGGTATATGTATGTTGCTTTAAATATGCATGATAATGTATTGTAAACTTAAATATTTCACCTGTAATAGTGATTAACCGATCTGTCGGCAAATGCATTGACTTTATAGCCGCCATTTTGGTAATACATACATATCGGAAATATCGTTGTTATCTTCGTCATTGCAGTTGGACAATTATATCACATGTTGTGCAAAGCATGATAGAAGTTAAGTAAAATGTGTTGTTTTTGTATTTAATTGTCTGACTACATTTAAGCCACGCCACGAGAAGGCACTCAAATCGTGACAAAAAGGAAAGATCGAAACTTTATCTTACTATTGTTTAATTAACATTCTTTGTAAACAGAACAAGTAAATATGTGCAAGAATATACAACATGACAATGATAGTTCCGATATTAGCAACATATTAAATTATAACCAAAATGGCGCCTGTGAAATTGTCGTACATACAACAGATCAGTTTATTCACGAATAGTGGTAAAATATTTAAGTTTACAATACATTATCATGCCTTTTAAAGCAATATACATACCTTTATAAACTTCCGTAACTCTAGCCTTTCCTCTTAGGGTTTTGCTAGAGATACGGAACTTCCGTAACTCTAGACTCGGAGGCTAGAGTTACGGTACCGTAACTCTAGCCACTGCCAGTTGGGAAAGCATTCAATGTAAGTGAAGGGTCCTTGGTTCGAGTCACAGTCACACTGCATATTTTACACACCCTGTGATACAAAAAAGGGAGCCACACAAAGAGAGCCTCAATGCGCAAAATGGCTGGCAGGGTGGTCAAGTGGTTTACACTCTAGACTACCAATCTGAAGGTCTAAGTAGTCTCGCGTGTATAACTGCTATACATCAGGCACGGAAAAAGACCACGGGGTCTATTCATAAAAAGTGCTAGGGTCTGGTAATCGGCTCCCTCGTATCTGCATCTGTCTCTTCAACCTGCCAGGAGTCATGGCAGTTTCACCCGAGGAGAAAATCTATGCTGACTGCTGAACAACTGTCAGTCAACTTAACTCTCGGCTAGTTTCAATTAAGAAAACGAGACAGCTGATCATCGAGTTAAGACAAAACAACACTTAACCCTAAATGTCTGCAGCAACTTTCTACACCTTTCTCGGTATACAAACCAATGATTCCTGCTGTGTAGTCTTGCTTTTCAGATTTGGCCATGGTGAACACAGTCCCGAAACAAGCGTGATTTTTTATGACGTTCAATCTCCTGATGGGTGATACAATAGAGGATAATTTGCCGTAAGCATATAACATGTCAGTTGGTAAATGGAATAAACTTTGACATTTTACGGAAAATTTTACACCAGTTGTGTAACGAATATTTGTGGGACGCTTGTGCAATGCATGACTTCTTGTTATTATGAACACCGGTACAAAAAAACAAAAAGAAGTTTCCTACCGAAAATATCTCTATTTGGCAAAAAGGATAGGCGGAGACCTCAGAAAGAGACACTAAATATTCGTATACCAAATAGTGGGACCACTAATAATATGAAATAAGGCACTGCATAGAACGGAAAATTATCCTTTTCACTTCCAATTCACATCAAATGTCAAAATAAAGTGCCTTAGAAAACAACATAATTATGAGGTTCACACCAGGAATACTCGATCGATCTAACATATGAATTTATTTATCATGTGACAAAACGAACCATTTTTTAAGAGTAGACCTATAAACGTTTATACACATACGTTTGACACTACCTTCGAGTACATTTATAAGTAGATCAAGCTGCATTTAAAATTATTTATCATCTTACATATATAAAACTTGGAAAAAATAATTTAGCAAATGAAAGTTTCAAGCACCTTAAAAAATTCGGAAAAACTTATTTTGGCGTGATGACAAATTTTATGTACTCCGTGAAATGTTTTCTAAGGAAATAGACACGTACATGATTTAGGTAGAATCGTGATTTCAATTATAATGAGTTTATAGATTTACGTCAACATTTTGTTTACAACTAAAAAATCGGGAAACTATTTTGATTTAAGATCTTAAGGAAATCGCTCTAATATAGATTCAATCTTAAAATACCCTTAAGAAAAAGTTTCATAAAAACCTTGTAACATGCTGTGAAGTTCTTCCTCATTTTAGAAAGTAATTAAATGGAGCATTTGTGTTCTTATTTTCGGAGGCAAGTTTATCGTCAAAGGAACAAAATCGTCCATAATGAAAATTTGTAAGTCAGTACATGCGAGATCTAGATGTTTCGATACATTTCTAACACATTTAAGAATGAAAAACATCTTTTCCTTTTGATAGAAACAAACAGAAACAGAAGTCGGTGTCATTTGCATATAAAAAACTCGTCATACTGCACATTTTTATTCTTAATCAAATAGTTTTTAACATACATGGACTTTGCCATACGCTATTAACAAGATGGCGGTTGTTTTCACCTCGGACAGCGTTGCTATGCCTGAGCAGGTGCGCGCAACGGTAAATGCCCGGATGTCCGACCTGATCAATAACCATTTTTTTATATAGACGGTTCCTGTTCACACATATAGTACCTGAATGAAGAATTTATATTTTAGTGTATAAGGGGGTAGGAGATTTTTCTTGATTAAGTGACTCATAAATGATCAACATCATAAAGTTTGAGTTATTTCTTGTTCAACCAGGTCCCTGTACGTGTTATCTTTCGGTACTAACGAGCTCGTGGAGGTAGTCGTGGGAACTTGCACGGGAGATGGAGAGGTTGTGGACAGTACTTCAAACATTATGGTCTTTATCTTCATGGATCACGGCATAGCATGGTGTGACATGAAATGGAAAGTAACTTTTGTTGAGCGTTTGAGAAAACCACCTTTCGCAGTACCATTGTTGAAAAATTATTCATTAGCCTTGTTGAAATATGAATTTACAAATCCTAGCATATACTTTTGGAGAAGTAGTAAAACACAACAATCTACAGTACAGCTAAATTGCTTTCTGATATTTCAATCCAGTGAGTTGTGGACTAATGTAGATTACATGTCTCTGTTTTAATTGCTATTCGGCATCATTGTCGGCAGTACTTAAACTAGTCTCAATGTGAGATAATAAGTGAACAAAAATTTATACCGGGTTCTCTAGGTATTGATGCTCGAGTTAACGAGGTTTTACTACCAACATCTGTGAGAGATGTGAGCTCACCTGATCACAAAATGATCAACGTTTGTCCGTCATTTGTTTGTGTGTCTGTCGGTAAGTCTGTCTTATAAACATTTGGCCGTCAGAGTTCTAGAAGCCACACTGTTTGGTCACATGCGTTCAGAAACTAGGTCACAAAATCAAAACATATGAAATACCATTGTCTTTACCCACATTTTCTATATGATATATATAAAAAATGTTAAAAGGGGTAGTCATTATCATCCACACCTGTACAGAAAGTGTTGCTTATACGTGATACTTGAAAGTCTCAGGGCTGGATTGTGTAAGCAAAGGAACGTGAGTATTCTTATTAGACTGGTAATACATACATGTAGGTGTTTGAGACCGCAACAAGAAATTTTGCTTTCGAGACGTTTATTATCAGGAACATTAGTGTGTATTACCCTTCCATTTTTACACATGGTGCTCATCACCAACAGAATATAGATATCTCTATTAAAACGAGTGGTCTCTATTTGAAATTAGAGCGATATCTCTTTATGGAATTAATAGTAAATGGCTTGACATATTGTTATGCAAGAAAGATATCTCTGGGATTGAAAGAGGTATCTTTTAAAATAATGTATAATTAACCTTTTTTACACCTCTTAAACCAATGTACCCAAAATGTAACCCCGGACCATAATTCGAAAGTATCCAGTCCAGTGCCCGCTTTAGCGTGACGGCGCAATAAATATAGCCAAACAATTATTGTACTGTTTGAGAGATATCTCTCAATTTTGCAGAGATATCTTTGCAAAATAAAAACATATTTCTAATAAAAAGGGATATCTGTAAACAGCCATCAGAAAGATATCTTTTTTTCAAAACATATATATCTCATGATTAAGAAACATTTTCCATAACTTCGAGCGATATCAGTCTGTTTTTTAACAAACATATCTTTTTCAGATATATCTTTTAAGGTGAGAAAGATATCTCTGTATGGTGGAATACATTCTCTATTACATTGAGAGATACCTCTTCAGTATAGGTAGATATCTTTTAAAACGTGAGATATATCTTTATTAGAAGTAAGATATCTCCTAATTTACGGAGATATCTCTGAATTTAAGAGATATTACCCTATATTCAGGAAATATCTTTATGAATTAGAGAGATATCTCTTTTTAGATTAAATAGTAAAGAGATATATTTTCTACTTACAGATATTTCTGTTTTAAATCTTAAAATTCTGAGAGCCGTCTCTCAAAGTTACAAATATGTATCTCTGAGTTCAAGAGATATCTCTTTATCTCAATTTTTAAGAGATATCTTTTGAGGTAGAAGATATATTTATGTTTGGTATAGATATATCTCATAACATTGAGAGGTATCTCTTTAGTTTTGGGAGACATCTTTCAAACATGAAATATATCTTTGAATTTGATAGGTATCTCACCTAATTTAGGAGATATCTCTATTAAATCAGAGAGATATCTCTTTTTATCAAAAAGTTAATCGGTTTGCGATATATATACAAGATATCTGTCAAAAGGTGACATATCTCTTCACTCACAGATATATCTCTGTTACTCTAAAAGATATCTCTGTTATGTTGAGAGATATCTCTAAAAAAAGAAAGACTCTTAAATGGTGCGAAACATATATCTTGTTCGGTTTGAGAGATATATGTTAAAGTAAAGGAGATACCTTTCTGTGATACAACTTGAAGAAGATATTTCGATTAAATCGAAAGATAGCTGTCTGAAATAAAAGATACATTTCTTTTTGAAATAAATAATAAAATGGCTTGTGATAGCGATTTGTCAAAGACACGTGCTACCGTATAGTTATTCACCGTCATATAGAATTGATCGACTGATGAATGTTTTTTCTTCTGCTCATTCCAACACGCTATTGACATACCCTTTGATGGTAAACAGAGAAACAACTTTAATCAATACTAACTTTACTTTATCAATATTGCACGGCATATGGTTAAATCATTGTTGTTATATAGAAAAATGCGTTTGCATTCGTTCATAAAACTGTTAAATACTGTCAAATGATTCCATTCTGTTAAACTAGTACTCGGTAATCAACACACCGGTTTGTGAAACCCGAAAAAAAACGCATTTATAGACAATGCATACACGACATTATCATCATAGAAGAACTGACGCCACGTTATTGACGCCGCTATCTGGGATTAAGCAACGTTACGTCAGTAACGTTAAGACCTATGGGAAAAATCCCATAGATTAAACATTTTAATCAGAAAAGTGAAAAATGTGTATAGAGATATCAAATTCCCCATGGTGTTTATGCAATTTTATTGAGTACCGCTGCATATTCGAAATTTAATCGAAGATCGACTGATATCGTCTCTTCGCATGTAACATGATTGTTGCAAGATTATGAAGCAAACAAAAAATTAGATAGATACAAAATCTGACCTCAACAAGTTCGTTCATGCTTGTGAAATATGTACACAAATTCATGCATACTTTATAGACCAGTAATGCTAATCTGATAATGATACAATAATTACGAAAACGCATGCACGGTTAAACAGTTTTTAAACATAAGGGCGTTTTTGTTGCGCTTTCTAGAAATTAATTTTAGCGTAACCTGATCAATCTGTCAAGTTTATTTCGTACCAGTTTTATCATGTGAAATTGCAATATCTAAACAAGAAAAACTTGTGATACTACGTATCACAGCGGGCCTAGAAACAAAGCTTTCATGTTAATACTTTGAAATGGGAGATGCAAATAAACTTTTTAGACATTATAACATAGACGGAATTAATTCATATTCTAGGTTCATGTAAAGCGAACACTTGACTATCTGGTTTGTGTAGTTACAATTAAGTAACTGTTACTCATTTTCAGTGTATCATTTCTGACTTAAAAAGAAACCAAAAAATATTCATGAAAAAGCTTTAAATAATCTTTACGCGCTTTCCGTTTTTTTCATCAGGATTTATTAGATTGTATATACGATCCCTATTTTCATTCAGCGTTAATTAAAACAAAGTTAACGCAGCAATATTATAATATGCTTTACGCGATGTTCCATTAAGGTGATTTCAGAATGTACAATACTATTCCTGCCTCTATCCTCTCAAAATCGTTTGCAGTCAAAATGTTTGTGAACAAAACAACGCACATTTTCGCGAATGCATACCGGCCAATTAGTTAACTTTGGCTACCTGTCAGTTTATTGCTGTACACCAGTCTGATAAAAATGGATAGTGCATCCCGGTAAACTTTGGCTACCTGTCACTGAATTGGTCTAACATGCCATTTCTGATTAAAATAGACTGTCAGTGACTGCACAGTGATACTTTCATTAAAAACAAACTGAAGTGTGATTGTAAATATTAAATAATAAAAATCGATTCACAGTAACGTAATGGATCCACTTTACCCGATACCGGAAAATACCGGCATGTTTGACCGATATCGGTTTTTATACCAGTCGAACGAAAAAAACTTTTCACTACTAATTACACGTTACATAAGCATATCAAATAATCTGACGTTTTCATGGATAAAATATAGAAATATCAACTTTTTGACAATTTTAAAGCTACACAATGAACAGTGGTTTTACCCATTCTTTATTGTACCTTCCAAGGCGATTTCAAAACATTTTGTTCAAAGAACTATACACTACTTCACCTACATGATACATTTTCCAACCACGTATTAAATATAGCGGGCCGCTGCTGCGGCCCGCAATAAAAGTTGATATCGTAATATCTTCCGCCTTGTTTAAGATTGGGTTTTCATAAAAGTTCACGAAATCATGAAAAAATTCGAAGTTCCTCAATCCTGTATAATTGGTTAAATGTGTCCTCAACCATTTGTATCTGTGGTTACTTAGTTTTTCAAAACATTTATGTCTTTTCTGCACATCCACATAGCATAAGATCTTGGTTGTAATTATTATACACTTATTATATCTATATTATGTTTAGTAATTGGTTACTTACAAAGTCGCTTTTTTATTAATTCAATTAATAAATGTTAGTTTAGTGCAATGAAGTGACATTAAAATCTTAAAACATGTTTTGATAAGAGCGTGTGTGTATCTTTATCCGGTGCTATCTCGCACTAATACGGTTTGAATGGAAAGAAACGACAACTCTGGATAGAGTATGAAATGTCTGATTGAACCTTTGCTGCTATGTTTCGAATTTTTGCATAATTCTATGCTTTTAATTCAGATTTGGTCGTTTTAATTTGAAACACTTTCAAAGAGTATTCATTTTTCATTCCGACATATAGTCTGTTTGTTTTTGTACAGAACGTGACACTGACTGGGCTTCTAACTTCCTGATTTGTTATGACGACTGTTACTTTGTTTAAGTCTGCTGACAATTGATGGATATTGTTTGAACCTTTTCCACACACGTAAACGGATCCAGTTCGATCGACTGCCAGGTGTAACGGAATATGTAGTTGATCATCTTTGTAGATGGTCTTGATCTTGCCATCAAATGTCATACTGGCCACAGTATTGGTGCTACTGTCTGAAAAGTAGATCGTGTTATTGTCTGGACTCAGTATGAGACATCTGGGTGAAAGTGAAAGATCTTTCTCATTAGAACATATATCTATCCTTTGGCAGATATTACCACTGAGGTCAAATAAAACAATTTCTGCTGGTTCAAGGTATGAAATGACTAATCGATCTTGACAGCTTGCAATTCCATAGCAGTTTCCCGAAACGTTCATATAGTTAATCTTCTCCACGGTCATAACACTTGAAAATGATAGAAATGCTACTTGTTTATCGTCAGGAATTGTGACAGCAACTTGGTGCTCTTTGACTATTGTCATGTCCCACGGGGTACTATTTAATTTCAGAGCTGATGGAAGCTTATTTTGTTGTATATCACTGAAAATGAAGACGCAACCATTTCTGTCGTCTGCTACTACTAGCTCGTTTTCGGACAGTAGACACAAACTCGTATATCCAGTAGGTTTTACCTTATTTTGCAAATCTCGTTGTGTATTTAGATTTATGGTTGATTGGAGACTGGCGATTTTCTGGTCAGTTGATTTACCAATTTCATTACAGGTAAAGAGACTTAGAGTCTTGTCAATGTTTTCTAGTGTCAAATCATTTCCAAGAGAATCAACTTCATATTCATAGACTTTATTGGATTCTGTCAACTGTTGTAGCTTTTCTTTAAAGGCATCCGCTTTATGGCGTTTCTCTGTTGTGGCTATGAAAATACTACATCTTTGGCCTACTTTCTGCTTCTGCTCGAGATAATTCCTCAATAATGTGAGATCTGTTGTTATGTCTTTATTTTCATTATAAAGCTGGTTAAATTTTGTTTTATCGCCGCCTTTAGCCTTTTCAATTTCATTTAATACAGTCTTTTCATCTTCGTGAAGTTTCCGTTCGAATGCTGTTTGTCGAGCCGAAAGCAAATGTACCTTTTCCTCCCTCTCTTTCATAAGCTTTTCGATAATTTTGTTCATTTTTCTGTCAAAGGAATCAATTATTTCTCGTTGCTGCTTTTTGAAAGCATTTTCCATTTCAATTCGTCCTTTTGCAATTTTCAATTTAGCTTCGGCTTCTTGAGAATCTACTTTTGAAATATTAAGACTGATGTCAGCTTTTGTTTCTTCCACTGCATTTGAAATATGCGTTAATTTCTCTATCAAATCATTAAATTCACCGCTCACTTGATCAATACTGCCACCAACTAGGGATGGTACGTGACTGAGATTACAAGTTTTATGCACTTCTGATTTGCATTTAGCGCAGGCAAACTTGTAACACCCTTGACAGAAGAATTTGATCACTTTACTTTGATGAATAGAACATTTGTCAAAACAGAAATCATGCGGCATGACATTTTTGTCCAGTAAGTTATGATCTGGTTTATATCTCTTATGGTACAACAAACACATGTCACACATATATTCGGTACAATTCACACAAAATCCACCAGCAAGCGCGTGGGTGTCATGCTCATCACATTGTTCACAAAACATTTCAAGAATTTCATCAGAACCACACGAATGATAACTGTTACTAATAGGTTTAACATCCGCCATTTTATTCCGGTAAAGTTAACTTCACAAACACACAAATATACTCGAAGTAAGGTCCTTTCTAATCTTTATGTGTCAACCTTATATCTGTGTTGAACTTAGCCTAGCGTATAAGGAATGAATAGTGTATACATGTACACATATACAATGTAATATATGGTTTTACATTCTGATCTCCTATACACATTGACAGTCGATATGTACAGCACCATCAATATTGACTTAACGACGCTTTTCAAATCGTCATTCAGTTTATGAATTCTACACAGCGGTTACTTCCCGTGAAGACATAGTTAAATCTATGCTTTTGACTGCTTGCCAATAAAGTTTTAAGTCGGACAGATGCAGCTAAGTCGATGTGATCAGCGTGACGACTTCATTAATCACTGAAGGTGATTCATACACCAACCATTGCACATTGAACAGCTTACTCATATCTATAGTTATAGCCTACAAACCTTGTTTGATGTGAACATAATTGGTACTTTAAGTGACCTAGCTACAACTCTTTGTTTTACTTCACTTGTAGACAAAGAAGCTTATTAAATTACTGACAAACACACACACACACGCGCACACGCACACGCACACACACACTGCTATTTTGAAAGGTATGGTTAACACAACTTAAGTACACCAAACTCAAACATCTGATATTATATCATAATAAGATCAAAACCGTCAAAGAAATCTTAGTTTAAAGAGCATTCACGACCATTTCATAACAAAGGTTAATTTAGGACTGGTACTGGTCGGTTTTATACAGTTGCATTCAAATGAGGAGACAAATATCACTCACCGAAAAGTCAGAATTTATGAAAATAAAACCAAGAAGAATACCCTTAGAGTGTTATTAAAATCTTGCTATTATTTGACGTTGAGTCCTACGTGTCATATAAGTACTTGAAATGGCCCGATTTCTATAGAAATCATGTACATATTGGATACTACCTTTTGACTTGGATGGTGCTAAAAAGGCTTTGCTACAAAGCTGTGTCCTAGAAATTTACCCAACATTTACCAGTTCCTACACAGATCATTTACACTTTGAATACTGATAAAATTTGCTTCCGAGGTTTTTTAATGTTAATGCAAGTTAAAAATTTACTTGCAACATGTAAAAAGAGTTTGTCGTAGGTTTTCACTTGACATGTCACGTTTATACATGTACAATGAATTCCACGCCGTGGCCAAGTTTTATGGAAAGTTGAATGGTAACAAGGTCTTGCTATGATTTGATATATATTTTTAACCAGGTTTTCCGAAGGAAAAATCCTGGTTATTAGATTGAGGTATGTCGGCGGGCTGGCGGATGTGCGGGCGGGCGGATTCGGGCGGGCGTAAACAATTTCTTCTGTGCGCAACTCCTCCTACATTTCTCAACGGATTTCAACCAAACTTTCACAGAAGTATTGTCATGAAGTGCCCTGGCGCATATTGTCGGGGTTTTGTGATTTGGTCATTTTTGACAGAATTATGGCCCTTTGTTTTTTTCACATGTAATTCTTCTGTGCGCAACTCCTCCTACATTTCTCAAAGGATTTCAACCAAACTTTCACAGAAGTATTGTCATGAAGTGCCCTGGCGCATATTGTCCGGGTTTTGTGATTTGGTCATTTTTGACAGAATTATTGCCCTTTGTTTTTTTCACATATGTAATTCTTCTGTGTGCAACTCCTTCTACACTTCTCAAGGGATTTCAACCAAACTTTCACAGAATTATTGTCACCAAGTGCCCTGGCGCATATTGTCGGAGTTTTGTGATTTGATCATTTTTGACAGAATTATGGGCCTTTGTTTTTTTCCACATAATGTAATATATATAGAGAAATACTCTTCTGTGTGCAACTCCTACATTTCTCAAGGGATTTCAACCAAACTTTCACAGAACTATAATTGTGAACTAAAGAATTTTGAATATATAATGTTCGCCCCTGGTCGTCGTCCGTCCGTCCGTTAGCAATTTTGTGTCTCCTCATTTAAGTATATATAAAAGGGAGAATACTCTGTTATTATAAAAAGGGAGAATACTCTGTTATTACTGTCTATTTTTAGAATAGATTACCAGTCCTGTATACTTTGGAGTATTCTGTTACAGTAAGATGACAAAATTTCTCATGAGACCAGCGGTTCAAACCCCACACAGAGCAAGTTTTTTTTTTTTTTTTTTTTAATTTTTACCTGAATTATGGCCCTTTGCTTTTTTCCACATATGTTATATATAGAAGAATACTGTCACGTGCCCACTTCCTCCTACATTTCTCAAGATATTTAAACCAAACTCTCACACAACTGTTGTCATCAAGTGCCCACGTGCATATTGTCTGGGTTTTGTGTTTTGATCAATTTTGCCTGAATTATGGCCCTTTGCTTTTTTACACAGTAATATATAGAAAGAAGACCTTTGTTTCTTTTTCACATTAGTATATCTACTTACTTTAAAAACACATTTGCGCTCGGCCAGCAGACTGGAAAATGAAAACCTGGTTTTGTGACAATTTCCTGTCACTTGTTATTATTATTATGTGACTATGTCACATGTTTTCAACCGAAATGGACAAATTTCAATACGGATCATGTAGACAGTGTTACCTTCTGACTTAGTATAATGACAATGGACTGGAAAATGGGATTTTTATATGTAATAATGATATAGGGTTTAATTAAATTTGATACATTTATTGTTGCAGGCTTTCCCACAACATGTTTCAAATTTTCTTGTTTGGACACAAAAATGACGTTGGTCAGAATCTCACTGTCACAAACACTTTGTCTAAATATGATTCATATTATGGAAGAAATGAAAATTCTAGAGAAACAAGAGCTATCCGAATGAAACACGTGACATCATGGTTAGCAATCTGATTGAAATCCTAGTTTGAATGATGCCACATCAATGACAAAAATACTTTAAAGAACGAAAGTTTCATAGTTTCTTCAACGAAAGGTTACTACGGTAATTTGCTGCTCATGAGCGTCCATATTTCAAAAGCAATGCTAACCAACTGACGAATATTAATGATTTTGTTTTATTTCATGTCGGATTCTTTATGGTTGCATGGCCTTCAAACACCCAGTGAAGATATAAAATATGTCTTAAAGCAATCTATCTGCGCTTAGATGTGTCGAAAAGCAGTTACATGTGGTGAAACTACTAGAACACGAACCACTATTTGAGTTTATCAACTGTAACACTAATAGCGCTGACAATAAGTCGAACTATTATAGCAAAGAGCTGGAGCGGGGCTAACGGGGAGGTACATCCTGAAATTAAATGCGTGCAGTCGGCGTCTTATTGTAAACCTGTCAAACTACGTTGCGGACCTTATAATTGCTAGTCCCCAAGAGCTGGAGCGGAGCTAACGGAGAGGTTCATATTGAAATTAAATGCGTGCAGTTGGTGTGTTTTTGTAAAACGAAAAAGAAAACTATAAAGCAACATATGTTGGTTGTTAGCATAACATTACAGATTTATACTTCATTTTTCGCCCGAGTTTGCATTACAGCGGAGTGACACAATGAATATCACGAAAGTAGTCTGTGTCTATTTTGTCACCCGTTAAATTAGACACTGCTTATGACACGTTAGACTGTGTACATGCCAAGTTTGGAAAAGTGGTTGAAAGGAAAAAAAATTGATTGACGCCAATCTCTGACTTGTGTGAGACTCGTTTTCCTGTGTAAATTTCATACGGCAGAAAATGTGCCAACCGCTATTTCAGCTGACAATCGATAAGTATTGGGGATTAGAAGTTAACGGAAACAACTACAGTTCGGTAGTATCCGTAAATAACGGACAGGGTCATAAATCATTGATTATCGATTGTACTTGAATATTGCCTAAGGGAGATATTGAACTTGACTTGTTACTTTTGTGCGTAAAGGGGATAATCTTCTGCTTAAATTTTACCATTTCTACCAGAAGATTACATTCAACAGTTTCATTCACTTTACTCGTAATTAATGATAATAATAATAATAATAATAATAATAATAATAATAGTAGTAGTAGTAGTAGTAGTAGTAGTAATAATAATAACAGGAACAGTATATATATTCCTGATAATAATAATAATAATAATAATAATAATAATGATAATAATGATTTAACTAGAGAGCACTTCTTCATTACAGTCACATGTTCAGTCATTAAGGAGTTTAATGTAAAAAAACGGATGTAGAAAATAGAATTCATTGGAAGTAATTGTTGACAATAGTCACAGATTAATCCAAAGGCTACAACATTCGTGAATTTTGACATGATAATGGAAATGAATCTAGTGTGCACTTGATTTTTCTTATTCGGCTGATCCCTTTACACGTGCGTAATGTTTGCTCGTGAGAATTGTTGAAAATTGTAGACCTACAATTTTCAAGTACAGACGCACACGGCAAATATGTTGCAAAAGCATGCGCAAGTACTGGTTCCATAAGGACATAGACTGTGAGACACCTGTTTGGAGTCATTCGTCACTTATGAGGGACAGCTCTTGTTTTGAAATATCATTGAAAAAATACTGCGCTATATTTCAAACATGTACTTACGATTAATAAAATGCAAATTGGAAATGTTTTTGGTACAAATAAAAGTCATTTCCGCTTGTAAGACATCTTTCTTGGTAAAATAAGAGTTACATTTAATTGTGCTACTGAGTCTTTTACATCATTTGAGAGATATCTTTCTATTTTTGAAAGATATCTCTCACAGTTACAGACATATCTCTTAAAGTTAAGACATATTTCGTATTTTAAATAGATGACTCGTTTCATAGATATCTTTGATGTTGGAGAGATATCTCTTTACGGTTAAGAGATATATCTACTACACTGAGAGATATCTCTTTAGTATTGTGAAATATCTTTAAAAAAATTAGATATCTTTATGATAGACATCTCCTTATTTACAGAGATATTTTTTAATGTAATAAATATATCCCCTTTGTTATAATAAGAAGAAAATAATCTCTTTTTTATTAAATAGTAAATTGGCTTGCCATAATGACTCGCCTTCAGTTATAACTTTAGTTAAATTAACAGCTCAAAACCAGCAAAACATAGCTAATTCAATATTACTTTAAAACCATCTTAACATAGATGAAAATAAAAGATATAGCAAGAGTTATGATGCATTTTGATTAATTATGGATAGATGGCAGACATGAATATGTGCAGATTGGTTTGAATAATAAGATACATTCTATTTTGGGAAGGTTACGTAGGCGAAAGTACACTCTTAGCAAAACCCAAAGAAAACGATGCATTTTATTTCATACATGTCCTGATTAATATTGATAACAACATTCGTCATGTCTCTTTTTTTGCAAATTCATGTGAATGTATCAGTTAGATATCCTTGTACGCAAATTTATATTTTATGTGCTCTTACAAGAAAAAAGAAGATTAATAGCCAATAGTCACAGAGTAATCCAAAAAGCTACAACATTCGTGAATTTTGACATGATAATGGAAATGAATCTAGTGTGCACTTGATTTTTCTTATTCGGCTGATCCCCTTTACACGTGCGTAATGTTTGCTCGTGAGAATTGTTGAAAATTGTAGACCTACAATTTTCAAGTACAGACGCACACGGCAAATATGTTGCAAAAGCATGGTGTGCTTTTAAAACGTAAATGGGCGACCGCGTTAAATAGTACGTCGACTTGTTTATTTCCCAATTAGTTATTCCTGATCTGATAAAAACTAACATTTGATTTCTGCAGGCTTTTTTAAGTTGAGAAATAGCACTGTTTCCTACGGTGGCACAGAGGTGACATCCGCAACATTTTATTTATATTGTGGCCACAAGTTAGTAAGTTGTGGCCACAAGTTAGTAAGTTGTGGCCTCAACAATAAGTTGTGGCCACAAGTTAATAACTTGTGGCCACAAGTTAGTAAGTTGTGGCCTCAACTATAAGTTGTGGCCTCAACTTATTAACTTGTGGCCACAACTTATGTTGAGGCCACAACTTACTAACTTGTGGCCACAACTTATTAAGTTGAGGCCACAACTTACTAACTTGTGGCCACAACTTATTAACTTGTGGCCACAACTTATTAGTTGAGGCCACAACTTACTAACTTGTGGCCACAACTTACTAACTTGTGGCCACAACCTATTAAATTGAGGCCACAACTAATAACTTGTGGCCACAACTTATTATTGATAGCAGGGGACACGGGGCTTACTCATTCAGGCGGGGATGTTACTTCTACAAACGGTGTTTTCAGTGCTTAGGGCACAAGGCTGAGGGCTGAGTTCATGTTAATCGGGGTGTTATCAAAGATTGGTAGCACTATAAGTAGAACTGTATTGAGTGCAGGGGACAAGGGACAGAGTATGTGAAGCGGGGATGATACTTATATCAACAATATCACCAGGGTTGCATTGATACTAGAGGGCACGGGACTGAGAAAATAGAACTGATGACATATGAGAAGGTACGGTTGTGACCCCAGTGAGGTTCTAACCCGAAACCTCCGGTATAAGCGGCAGACATCTTTACCCATCAACACCACTGCGTTTGTTCGTTGTCCTGTGGTATGTATGCATAGGTTAATTTAAGGACTTTGAGGAAACCATCTAGTTACCCCGATCCCCGTGAAGTTAGCCCCGTGGCACCTAGTTACCCCGCATCCCCGTGAAGTCAGCCCCGTAGCACCTAGTTACACCGCATCCCCGTGAAGTAAGCCCCGCAGCACTTAGTTACCCCACAGCCCCGCCATGTTATCCCTATACCACCAAGTCTCAACACGCCTCATGGCATATGGTTTCCTCAAAGTACCGCTTGAATTAACCTATGCATACATCACCACAGGACAACGAACAAACGCAGTGGTGTTGATGGGTAAAGATGTCTGCCGCTTATACCGGAGGTTTCGGGTTAGAACCCCACTGGGGTCACAACCGTACCGTACCTTCTCATATGTCATCAGTTCTATTTTCTCAGTCCCGTGCCCTCTAGTATCAATGCAACCCTGGTGATATTGTTATATAAGTATCATCCCCGCTTCACATACTCTGTCCCGTGTCCCCTGCACTCAATACAGTTCTACTTATAGTGCTACCAATCTTTGATAACACCCTGATTAACATGAACTCAGCCCTCAGCCCTGTGCCCTAAGCACTGAAAACACCGTTTGTAGAAGTAACATCCCCGCCTGAATGAGTTAGCCCCGTGTGTCCCCTGCTATCAATAATAAGTTGTGGCCACAACTTATTAAGTTGTGGCCTCAATTTAATAAGTTGTGGCCACAAGTTAGTAAGTTGTGGGAACAAGTTAGTAAGTTGTGGCCTCAACTTAATAAGTTGTGGCCACAAGTTAGTAAGTTGTGGCCTCAACTTAATAAGTTGTGGCCACAAGTTAATAAGTTGTGGCCACAAGTTAATAAGTTGAGGCCACAACTTATTAAGTTGAGGCCACAACTTACTAACTTGTGGCCACAAGTTAATAAGTTGA
>JAFMSR010000010.1:49257972-49271972 GCA_022818135.1 Saxidomus purpurata
TATATACGTATATGCAACTTCAAAGGAAAACATTACAACTTAGTCTTTATAAGGTAGATCAAGTAAATTTAAAAGTCTTTCTCAAGTAGTTAGCTATAGTTACGATGATGTTAAGGGGTCGATTTTGTCACCTTTAGTTAAGGTGAGACTTACGGTGACACCGTAACTTACGAGGTTTTTGAGTTAGTAGAAAAAATGCTTACGACCTTAAGATCAACTTGAGGTTTACGATGTTTTCGAGTAAGTCTATTGTTCACAGTTTTGTTCATTTCCTGGAATTTAACAATATTATCTAATTACCAGCTGTAAATGCCAAAAACGGTGTATGTTTTTTTTACGAACTGGTTTGTCTCACGGTAATTTATCCAATATGTAAGCTCATTAATTCCATTTTGTAAATTATATGTAATTTTCCTTTCTTTATAGAACAATTTTAAGAGACTTATTTCGTATTAATATAAGATTTCAATAAGTACCACTGCTCACCCTAGCATTTGCAGCAATCACTGTGAACTTTTCCCGGAGTATAATTATCAACATTTTCAAAGAGTTCTTTTGATAGTTCACGTTCCAAGCTTATGTCAAAATGATAATTATTGAGTATATATGTAATAAAAGCAATATGAAATAATTGCAGACATTTTTGACAACTTGATGTTGTTATATTATATATAATTCATGAAATTAATTTACATGACCTTTTGTCGTTATAGATGCTTAACTTCAACAAACTTGTTCTTGTATCAGAAATTTAGCCACTTAAAGTAAACTGTCAAAATAAATTCATTTATTTTCTTGGGTTGTATTTCATTCGACAGAGCTTTAGCATTAGAAAAAAAATATCGTGGAAGTAAATCAAACGTACTTGACGCATTTAGGTTAAGATCCTCATAGAGCCTTGTTTGTGTATCAGTCAGGAAAGTGAAACTGAGTAATAAGTAACAGTAAAGGGGCCAATATCACTAACCCCATGGTAATAACCTCTTGTTAAAACTTTTCAATGTCGTTAGAATCATGCTGATTAAAACGGTAATGTACGCTATTTTTTCAGTCAGTTTTGTGTCTAGCCTCAATATTTCGACTGCAAGACCGACCGATTTTACAAACTGATATTATATAGATGTCTGTCTTTACGTCTCAACCAGTTAGATTCAAAACTGTGGTGGAAATCGAACTGATTTAAATTTCATTTTTTTTCACTGCAAGATGAATTTTTTCACACTGGCATGTTCATTTGTTGTTATTAACCATAAATAGTCATTAAAATATTAATAAAATGACAAATATTAACTAAAAATACTTGTTAAACCCAACACGGTACCTGTCGTTTACATGTTGATGTGTAAACGTGATAACCAATGAAAACGTTTCCTTGAATTCAAGCTTATTTTTACACCGCGGGAGGTTGCACGCGGAAAACGCATACCGCATACACTTGAAGTAACCGCTTACAATTAACTTCAAACATGATATATCTGCTATTTTATAGTGCTAAAAAGGCAACAGCCAGTTAACTATATTTGTTAAGATCATGTTCACATGAGTTATATACAATATAGATCAAGTAGATCTACTTATTATGCGATCACACGTTAACCGAAATTCCGGAATACCCGAGAAAAAAATCTTACACGTACATTATTTGATGCTCTTCAATATTGGAGGAAAATAAATATATCTATCTATCTATCTGTTATGCAAAATAGTTCTGTTATCAGATCGTAGTTTGAGTATTCCCCGTAAAATACTGAGGTTGTATTTTGAAGCGATCAGCTATTTTCAAAGCAAGACTCGCCGTGCCGCACATCAAAGGAGCGGCACAGAAATCACGAAGTCACATATTCTAACAGATACCAGACAAATTCAAATACTTACTGGATTAAAAATAAACTTTCATAAAACTGTCTGGTATTAGTCGACGTTTCTGAAATATTGATCAATCGTTTTTTTTCTTACCTGAATGGCCAAACATCCACGTACTTATTTTGCGTGAATTAATTCCACAAATGCTTACCATTGACGTGTTCCATTTTAGGGACAATCATACTCACATCATAGTTTGTGCGTAAAACTTCTGCTTTTCACAACCGATATGGTATATCTGACGTGAACGCAGCTTTTTACGGTTAGTAACAAGAATCAAGTGCGCTTTCAAAAGCATTTTAGACACGAAATTCGGAAGACTGTCAAATTGTTATAAAAACTTTACTTTACTGGCAAACAACCCACGAACATTTTGTTTTTATTTAACCGTAGCTGGAAAACATGATTTCATAATGTATTATTTTGGTTAAGTACTCGAGAGAAAATAAGCGTCAATGAAACAAAACACATACATGTTGCAGATCTCTCAAGTTCACTTTACTTACGAGTGCTACATAACTAAAAAGGACGATATTATTACATGCATCAAGAATCTCAATTTTTAATAAAGTTGTATATACAATGTATGAGAATATACATGCCGAAGCTTTAATATATTTCAAATGTTATATAATGATCGAAAATGACAGACAGCTTCTGTCGAAAGTCAAACACATTAAATTTTACTATCAAATATTCTGGTTATTGTTTGATTTACAGCATGTTTAACAAAGGTTTGGGCATCATCAGATCAGATTGCCTCGTTAGCTATCTGTCATGACCTTCGATTATCTTCACTTTATAGAAATGATTCACGCAATATATCCGTGCGGTTAAAAAAACCTGTCTGGAGTACCTGTATAGTACGTCTAACTGACCTGCGGCGAGGAAAAGTTATGCAGCAACGAACACTCGGCTGGCAATGAAGTTATTAATATGGATTGGCATATACATATCACATATGACATTTTTCTCTCGGAGCATTTGATTATCGGCATCTTTTGAATTCCCGCGCAAAATATTCCCCTAAATACGAAAGCCACGTGCTTTCAATAGGAGATTAGCAAAAGGTTCTATATTAAAAGTTTAATTACGTCCGGAAATACCCACATCTGTTCTAAATTCCAATTTATGTCATTATGTTCAGAAAAACACTACAATAGGCACGGACCTATATTATATAGGTTCGTGACAAAGGTAATACTTTTAACCAGGAATAGAGTTTTCCTGTTTTAAAGGTGGTCAATTACTTTAAGCCACATTTTATGACAATTTTTACTTTTTGTTTATTCTGTTAGAGATTAATTTAATGAACAAAAAGACCCATTACATTGAGTTAGATCTCTATCAGAAATTTCCATTTTATTAACTTTTATGAAATTTTGTTATTACAGTGGAACTTCCGAAAACCGGACCTTCCAAATACCGGAAACTTCCGAAAACCGGACGATTTTCAAAGTCCGGAAATTTCCTCCTCTATTTTCTATGTAAAACGTACTTCCGAATACCGGAACTTCCAAATTCCGAATATCGGACGATATTTTCGTCAATTTTAACTTATCTCAGTACAAATTGTCTTCCAAAAACCGGACACTACAAACACTTGGATCATGAATAATTGCCTCAAGCAAATTGATTGCCATTGTTTGGCCAATTAGCGGTTGTCGTTTATTTTGACACGCGTTAGAATCACAACCTGTCAATCAAAGGATTTATTATTCACATAAGACTGTAAGTATTAGATAATGATTGCGAATTGAAGAAAGTATCAGCGGATTAATGTTTGATGTTTATATAAACATCTTCAAACACCAATTAATTATAATTTGGTTATTATTAAAAGTTTAATTTATTTATAAAATTAGACCGAACAATGGTTTTGTTTCGTAACATATCACAAACTGTCACGACTTCAAATTATGAAATAGGTTAGTGAAAATTGAACAAATTTATTTTGACGAGAATATCAATAAAATTATGACATTTTATTAAATTGTATCATTTTGATAATAAAAATGCCCGAGACAACTCCGATACGTCCTAGAATTGATTTGTTGCTAAAGGACAGGATAAAAATAATTAGTGCGTCTCAACTGACTCCAAAACCAACTCTTAATGTGTGTCTTTTATTTTGAAATTTATTTGACATGATATTCACTGAATTCACTTTTATTTGAGAACAGTGTTCTGAATTTACAATTCACAATCACTTCTATGCATTAAAAACTAAGGGCTTTTCATACCAAGATGGACATTGGATTATCTCTCCCGTTTTCAGTCTTAATCACCCCAGTCTTCCAAATACCGGAAACTTCCAAAAACCGAACTTTTCTGCAGGTCCCGTCGGTGTTCGGTTTTCGGAAGTTCCACTGTACTCCCCTTTAATATGAAAGTATTTAAAACGTTGAGTATTTCTTTTTATTTCAATATAATTTCTACTTTTACATTTGAATTTGATAGATTGACCAATATCTTAACATTCTGAACCAAAATGCAAGTTTTAAACCTACGTGTAGCTTCTGAATTGATTTATTTCCAACCTATCTTGGGTGCGCACCCAACATAGGTAAAGGGAGGTAATAATATATTTTCAAACTTGAATTTCTAATGAATTCCATCTAAATATATAATATTTAATGCAAATATTTCACAAATATAATATAATAGGTCTTACATTTATATCTTTCTGCAGGCAAAGTATGTGTATCAAATTTTTACTTATGATAAAATAACTCTATCTTGGTTGGGCAACCAGGATAGGGAAATCAAATTTTAAAAATACCTCCAGTGAAAATCTTACTTGAATTAAGCGCTAAGTGAACATAAATAAGTGTAAATGATCAGATGTTAAAGTTTCAAACAAATCTATTACATGGCCAAATTCCAATTATAAACCGATATACTGACAGCTCTTTCGGAAGATACAAAATGAAAAAGCCCCATTTACTTTGATGTACTTTTCACGACCTTACAGACATGTACTATTCAATATATATGCATATTAAATGTTTACTCTTCCATTGGAGGAAATAAAGATAATATACCTATCAAAATGGCATTATTAACGACTCACATAAGTATTACCTATTCCGTTGGCTGCGTATTCAAAGGATTTTCCGCAGTGCATATTTCAAGCGGGTGAGGTTTAAAAATATAATCTACCGATAAACTATCGCGAGGTAGAGCTTTAGCGGTGTAAACAAAAACACGTTGACATGTGTAGAGTTTATAAGTGTTATGCATAAAAAACATACAAGTTTCTGATCAATTTTCACTTATATTGTTTCTATTTGGAATAAGCTTTACAGGTATGTATTTTTTTTCAAGATATATTGAGTTAAAATAAATATTTGAAGCCGTCAAAGTTGGCGACGAGATTCTGATCGCCGGCATCACGGACCTACATACACATAGAAAGAAAACGTTCCGCATTGTTTGGAATAATAAGTGGGTTGTGCGCGAAGGGCGGCCGTCGTTAATATAAAAAAGCCCTGGCGCACAATTTGTTGGGCTATTTTGTGTCATTTCAGGGAAAAGTCAAAATATTGAAAAACCCGTTCCTGTAATTATAAATGCTTTTCTCCCTTTTCTCATGCCTAGTAGTAAATATACAGTTTCACATGTGTTTTCTATGTTGAAGCGTATCTTTTAGTGTATAATTGATATTTTATATTCTTTATTCTTATATTACGCATTTATGATGTCATCATGTTTGTCCATAGTAAAACATACGAGTACCATGTACTTTACATGACAAAATATTGTAATGTAGATTTTATCATTTCTTATGATAAATTTTGATTATTGGTACAGATCAATGAAATAATCAACTAAGTCACACATTTTCTTTCTAATGAACGCAGATTAGAATCCACATAACATGTACTTTACGCTATATCCATGTAATAATACGTTACAAATGCATTTCACATCATCTTTCAGCACAACATAGATCTAAATTCTAACTACATCTTACATGTACATTTAGTACAGCAGATATATGACGGTTTACTATGTTACCATCACAAATTTTAAGATACAAGTACATTGTATGTAAATTATTCAAACAGGTTCTAAAAAATTAAAGACTCCCACATTTATCACAAAGGTCAATACATGTCATTTCCTATGGTTTGTTACACTGTCTTCATCAGTCAGATCTTGATGTGTAATTTACATGACTCTGCATTACTAACTTAATAGCATAGATAGTTTATACTGCAGTTTATTTATTGGTATGTATGTTCATTTAATGACAAATCATAAAATGCAAGATGATTTTGGTTATAGACGTTTAAACGTCAAATGAATAGAACATATATACAATTGAAAAATAAGCAAATGATCATTTTGTTGATATTTCGTTTTATTCATGATAAATGAGCATTCAGTGGGTTACTATGTAAAATATGAATATCTTAATGCCAGCAAATAAAAGAAAATAATGAAAAATCAACACTTATGCACAATCTTTTATAAATATTATCTGAATTTGTTTTTCTATTTTATTCATCAATGTAGATCGAGTAACGTAAATTACATAACTCTACTGAAGCTTTTTGCAGAACAAAATGCTAACCATTTTGAATATGCAAGGCCATAATTCAAACCTGTGAATAAAGACGTATTTGTGGTTAACGTGTATCAGTGTGTACCTGTAGCTTCATTTTATCAGTGTTTAAGTGCACTCAAATGAATGGTTCCTGTTAAGTGACTATTTCCTTTCTGTACTTATTCCACCTAGAATAAGTACCTTGCTAAGGAGCACATTGATTGGTGAAGAATTTTACAATCCAAAACCTTTAATAAGGCCTAAAAATATTTCTGTTTCCTGTAACGTGCTGAAAAAAGATGGGTCGGTATGTAGGTAATTTAAAAAAAAATTTTAGTGTGATTTTGTAATTTGATGGGTAATTTAAACCTTTGAATAAAGACATATGTATGGTTAAATTGTTTCAGTGTGTACCTGTAGCTTCATTTTGTCACACACTAAAATGAAAGGTTCCCTTTAAGTGACTTTTTCCTTTGTGTTCTTATTCCACCTAGAATTAGTACCTCGTTAAGGAGCACATTAATTGTGGAAGACTTTTACTATCCCACAACCTTTTATAAGGCCTAAAAATATTTCTGTTTCTTGTTACATGCTGAAAAAAGATGGGTCGGTAGGTAGGTAATTTTTTTATTTATTTTTTTTAGTGTGATTTTGTAATTTGATGAGTACCCATAACAGTTTTCAGCTATTACAAGGTCTTTAATGTAATATTTATGGAAGAAACAGACTACTTTTTAGGCCTAACACAGATTATATAATATTAAGATGTTTTAGTAATTGTATGTATCTCAATGTCATATACGATAATATAGTCGGGTATCATATATAAGTGGTAACGTAATATATACAATTTCATTCACTGGCTAGTGGCTACAAATACGCAAGCAACATGAACATAGAAAATAAGAAACTATTTATTTATGACTTATTATCAAAAAGTAAAGTACACCTTCAATCTTAAAGTATCGTAAAGTAATTTAAATAATATATGTGTCACACTCAATGCATAAATATGTTTAGGATTTGTCAAATTTAATGGATCAACATTTTCTTTGAACTGAACACTGTGATTTCCAATGACTTTTTGAGGTAAAAAGTAACATTTTTATTAATGATATAATACAATGTACAGACAATAAGGATTAAAACCCATGTCATTAGGAATATTATGCGTGACTAATTTGATTACATCTTTGTTTAGTACAGATATTGACATAATACCATAATATATACGAGTGTGTCAAATATTTTTAACGTAGCCTTCTCTGAAATCACACTTGATCCATTAAATTTGACAAATGCTAAACATATTTCATTAATTGAATGTGACTAACATATAATTTAAATTACTTTACGATAGTATACATCATACTTTACCGAAGTTATATACTGTTACGCTAAATGCTGGTTACTTAATACATAAGGTTTACAGTATTATGTAACTTTTGTGAATTTATATCATCTAATCGAAGTATATTTATACAAAGTACAGTTCTTCTCATTATTATGGTGCAATTTAAGTGACTTCTTCACGTTGTGTGATAATGAAAAGAAGTACATCGCCCATTCTTACTGCTTACTCAATTTCAAAGTATTTTAACATTACGTTACAAGTAGTGATAAGAATTAAACATTGATATATACAGTAAGCATTAAACTAATGCATGCGCCACTGAATTTATCCAAGCAGCGCATTAAATGCACATTTAATGTTAAACACTTCATTCATTTAACCGTCAATGGTACTTTGCAGTTTATATTATGTTACTATATGAAAACTTATGAAAGCAACAGTAATTTAACAAATTAAGCGCAGCAGAACATGTAACAAAATGCACTCGTTTCAATTTCAATTCAAAAATAAAATTCCTGGAATTCATTATCTGTAAACAATACAGTCATTGATAAATTTGATAATCCAGACTTTAATATATTTTATCGTACATTTCTGTGTAAAGTAAACTACAAAATACTACTTTTAATCACGGACCTAAATAAACGTTTTGATTCATAACTCTTTCAAATCTTACGCAGTAGTAAAGCTACAATGTCATACATTCACCTAAATATTATATAATCCGTGTTATAAAATGTTGTGGGATAGTAAAATTCTTCACCAATCAATGTGCTCCTTAACAAGGTACTTCTTCTAGGTGGAATAAGAACACAAAGGAAGTAGTCACTGAAAAGGAACCATTCATTTGAGTGCACTTAAACACTGATAAAATGAAGCTACAGGTACACACTGATACATGTTAACCACACATATGTCTGTATTCACAAGTTTGAATTATGGCCTTGCATATTCAAAATGGTTAGCATTTTGTTCTGCAAAAAGCTTCAGTAGAGTTATGTAATTTACGTTACTCGATCTAAATTGATGAATAAATAGAAAAAAATTCAGATAATATTAATAAAAGATTGTGCATAAGTGTTGATTTTTCATTATTTTCTTTTATTTGCTGGCATTAAGATATTCATATTTTAACTAGTAATTTTCTAACTTATATATCCCACTGAATGCTCATTTATCATGAACAAAACGAAATATCCACAAAATGATCATTTGTTTATTTTTCAATTGTATATATGTTCTATTCATTTGACGTTTAAACGTCTATAACCAAAATCATCTTGTTTTTCATTATTGCATATGGCTAGCAACAAAGTATAAACTACAATCAGTGTGCAAAAATGCAACCGTCAGTTTCGAACCGATACTCTTTCTTATGCAGTAACTCGAAATTAGCATATTCTTGCCAGACACTTACAATTTATTTCATAAATATTTACCTTTTATTTTTTTATTATATAACGTAAAGTAATGTAAATTTCAGTGCTTCTTGACACGTCCTTTTCTCAAATTAAGTTGGGTGTAAGCAACTTCAAAAACATGTCAGCATTTTATGATTTGTCATTAAATGAACATACATACCAATAAATAATCTACAGTATAACCTATCTATGCTATTAAGTTAGTAATGCAGAGTCATGTAAATTACAAATCAAGATCTGACTGATGAAGACAGTGTAACAAACCATAGGAAATGACATGTATTGACCTTTGTGATAAATGTGGGAGTCTTTAATTTTTTAGAACCTGTTTGAATAATTTACATACAATGTACTTGTATCTTAAAATTTGTAATGGTAACATAGTAAACCGTCATATATCTGCTGTACTAAATGTACATGTAAGATGTATTTAGAATTTAGATCTATGTTGTGCTGAAAGATTATATGATGCATTTGTTTCAATTCTTATCTTTACTACTATAAAGATTACAAAAAACATTTTAAATGAGAAAATATGCACTTTGCACCTCAATAGTCAAGGCTATTGTATAGTGCACTTCTGTCTTATAGTAACGTAAAGTAACGTAAAGTAACGTAAAGTACACTGCTCCATATGTCAGATTTATTCACTTCATAACATGTGTTAGAGTTAATCATTTCGCAAATGTCATATATCAAATGTATTTTATAAGTTAAGCAGTTGTCGTCAATGTTGTCATTTTTCTTAATATTATGTTATCAAAAGTAACGTATTATTACATGGATATAGCGTAAAGTACATGTTATGTGGATTCTAATCTGTGTTCATTAGAAAGAAAATGTGTGACTTAGTTGATTATTTCATTGATCTGTACCAATAATCAAACTTTATCATAACAAATGATAAAATCTATATTACAATATTTTGTAACGTAAGGTCATGTAAAGTACATGGCACTCGTATGTTTTACTATGGTCAAACACAGAATTTGAATGGATAGAATTTATGTACACAAACTGTTATTATCAAATATGATGTAATTACTAATATATCATGCGTTACCAGAGTAATAACTCAGTGTGAACTTCTTTTCTTTTGTTTTAAGATTTTAGGGGTAACGTAAATTACACCCATATATTCATGTTGCGGCACGGATTTGGCAACTGCAACAAGCAGTTTCAGAAACTACAGACCCTGGCGGTCATTTTGATATATAATACAAAATGTGGTATTGGGTGCCCCGGTTACCTCTAGAAATAGGCCTCATTTGCTCATCATGTTGCAGCACTATGATCAGTGCGGTTTGTCTTACATATGGAATAATCAATTTAACATGTTAATTGATTATAATCAGTTAAAACAGAGAATTCTAGACATTTATCTACAAGGATGGTACTCAATCACTAATTCTAGACGCCTTGACACATATAACTTATTTAAATCCTTTGAATTTGAAAAATATCTCGACTTTGTTAAAGAAAAGAAATTTAGAATAGCTTATACAAAGTTCAGAATTTCCTCACACGATCTGGCTCTATAAACTGTAAGATATTCCAATTAACCAAGAAATGATCGCATATGCCTTAATTATTGCAATATGAACATGATAGAAAATGAATACCACTTTTTGTTAATAAGCCAAAATTATCTGTCCCTTGTCCCAAGCACAGACTAGTGCTAGTCATGAATAAACAAGCGCTAAGTATGTACCAAGAAATAGGCAACAATGTCTTTCCTGTAGTCATCCTTCCTCTGTCATATATTCTGAAGTTATCTGTCCCTTGTCCCAAGCACATACTATTGCTAGTAATGTATAAACAAGCTCTAAATTTGTACCAAGAAATAGGTAACAGTGTCTTTCCTGTAGTCATCCTCCATGTTTCCTTTATTCTGAAGTTATCTGTCCCTTGTCCCAAGCACAGACTAGTGCTAGTAATGTATAAACAAGCACTAAGTATCTACCAAGAAATAGGTAACGATGTCTTTCCTGTAGTCATCCTCCCTGTGTCATGTATTCTGAAGTTATCTGTCCCTTGTCCCAAGCACAGACTAGTGCTAGTAATGTATAAACAAGCACTAAGTATGTACCAAGAAATAGGTAACGATGTCTTTCCTGTAGTCATCCTCCCTGTGTCATGTATTCTGAAGTTATCTGTCCCTTGTCCCAAGCACAGACTAGTGCTAGTAATGTATGAACAAGCACTAAGTTTGTACCAAGAAAAAGATAACAGTGTCTTTCCTCTAGTCATCCTCACTGTGTCATGTATTCTGAAGTTATCTGTCCCTTGTCCCAAGCACAGACTAGTGCTAGTAATGTATAAACAAGTACTAAGTATGTACCAAGAAATAGATAACAGTGTCTTTCCTCTAGTCATCCTCGCTGTGTCATGTATTCTGAAGTTATCTGTCCCTTGTCCCAAGCACAGACTAGTGCTAGTAATGTATAAACAAGCACTAAGTATGTACCAAGAAATAAGCAACAATGTCTTTCCTGTAGTCATCCTTCCTCTGTCATATATTCTGAAGTTATCTGTCCCTTGTCCCAAGCACATACTAGTGCTAGTAATGAATAAACAAGCACTTAGTTTGTACCAAGAAATAGGTAACAGTGTCTTTCCTGTAGTGATCCTCCCTGTGTCATGTATTCTGACTTTATCTGTCCCTTGTCCCAAGCACAGACTAGTGCTAGTAATGTATAAACAAGCACTTAGTTTGTACCAAGAAATAGGTAACAGTGTCTTACAGTCTTTTTCCTGTAGTCATCCTCCCTGTGTCATGTATTCTGAAGTAATCTGTCCCTTGTCCCAAGCACAGACTAGTGCTAGTAATGTATAAGCAAGCACAGAGTACAGTCAAACCTGTGTTAAAGACCACCTCCGAATAAAGACCATCCTGCAAATAAAGATGAACAGGGAGATCACAGTTATCTATTAGTCTCTTGTATTAACACCTGCGAATAAAGACCGTCTGCAAACAAAGACCACATTTGTAGCTTCCTAATGGTGGTCTTTGTTCACAGGTTTGACCTGTCCCAAGAAATAGGTAACAGTGTCTTTCCTGTAGTCACCCTCCCTGTTTCCTGTATTCTGAAGTTATCTGTGCCATGTCCCAAGCACAGACTAGTGCTAGTCATATATAAACAAGCACCGAGTATGAACCAAGAAATAGGTAACAGTCTCTTTCCTGTAGTCATCCTCTCTGTGTCATGTATTTTGAAGTTATCTCTCCCTTGTCCCAAGCACAGACAAGTGCTAGTAATGTATGAAAAAGCACCAAATATGTACCAAGAAATAGGTAACAATTTCTTCCTCCCCATGTCATGTATTCTCAAGTTATCTGCCCCTTGTCCCAAGCACAGACTAGTGCTAATCATGTATAAACAAGCACTAAGTAAGTACCAAAAAATATGTAACAGTGTCCTTCCTGTAGTCATCTTCCCTGTGCCATCTTTTCTGAAGTTATCTGTCCCTTGTCCCAAGCACAGACTAGTGCTAGTAATGTATAAACAAGCATTAAGTATGTACCAAGAAATAGGTTACAGTGTCCTCACCGTATGGTCTTCCCTGTGTCATGTATTCTGAAGTAATCTGTCCCTTGTCCCAAGCACAGACTAGTGCTAGTAATGATAAACAAGCACTAAGTATGTACCAAGAAATAGGTAACAGTGTCTTCCCTGTAGGTTCCTCCATGTGTGATGTGTTCTGAAGTTATCTGTCCCTTGTCCCAAGCACAGACTAGTGCTAGTAATGTTTAAACAAGCACTAAGTATGTACCAAGAAATAGGTAACAGTGTCTTTCCTGTAGTTATCCTCCCTGTGTCATGTATTCTGAAGTTATCAGTCCCTTGTCCCAAGCACAGACTAGTGCTAGTAATGTATAAACAAGCACTAAGTATGTACCAAGAAATAGGTAACAGTGTCTTTCCTGTAGTCATCCTCCCTGTGTCATGTATTCTGAAGTTATCTGTCCCTTGTCCCAAGCACAGACTAGTGCTAGTAATGTATAAACAAGCACTAAGTATGTACCAAGAAATAGGTAACAGTGTCTTTCCTGTAGTCATCCTTCCTGTTTCCTGTATTTTGATATTATCTGTCCCTTGTCCCAAGCAGACTAGTGCTAGTAACGTATAAACAAGCACTAAGTATGTACCAAGAAATAGGTAACAGTGTCTTTCCTGTAGTCATCCTCCCTGTGCCATGTATTCTGAAGTTATCTGTCCCTTGTCCCAAGCACAGACTAGTGCTAGTAATGTATAAACAAGCACAAAGTTTGTACCAAGAAATAGGTAATAGCGTCTTTCCTGTAGGTTCCACCCTGTGTTTTGTATTCCGAAGTTATCTGTCCCTTGTCCCAAGCACAGACTAGTGCTAGTAATGTATAAACAAGCACTAAGTTTGTTCCAAGAAATAGGTAATAGTGTCTTTCCTGTAGGTTCCACCCTGTGTTTTGTATTCTGAAGTTATCTGTCCCTTGTCCCAAGCACAGACTAGTGCTAGTAATGTATAAACAAGCATTAAGTATGTACCAAGAAATTGTTAACAGTGTCTTCCTTGTAATCTTTATCCCTGTGTTACATGTTTTTGAAGTTATCTGTCCCTTGTCCCAAGCACAGACTAGTGCTAGTAATGTATAAACAAGCACTAAGTATGTACCAAGAAATAGGTAACAGTGTCTTTCCTGTAGTCATCCTCCCTGTGTCCTGTATACTGAAGTTATCTGTCCCTTGTCTCAAGCACAAACTAGTGCTAGTAATGTATAAACAAGCACTAAGTATGTACCAAGAAATAGGTAACAGTGTCACTCCTGTAG
>JAFMSR010000010.1:49272472-49333415 GCA_022818135.1 Saxidomus purpurata
AGGGTATAGGTATGTAGCAGAATGTAATACCTACAAAATGAGACCAAATACAGGCTCCTATCACCATCTGGTCAGATGATGCACTTAGATTATTTCCCATCCCACTGTAAAAAAAACATAAAACAGCCACCCCTTACAGGTTGGACCCTTATAGTGAGAGATGAAGGCAATGTGATGCCATAAGACCGGGTATAGGTATGTAGCAGGATACAATACCAACAAAATGAGACCAAATACAGGCTCCTATCACCATCTAGTCAGATGATACACTTAGATTATTTCCCATCCCCCTATAAAAAAATCATAAAATGGCCGGCCCTTACAGGTTGGTCCCATATAGTGAGAGATGAAGGCAATGTGACCCCATAAGACCGGGTATAGGTATGTAGCAGGATACAATACCAACAAAATGAGACCAAATACAGGCTCCTATCACCATCTGGGTGGATGATACACTTAGATTATTTCCCATCCCCCTGTAAAAAAAACATAAAATGACCGCCCCTGATAGGTTGGTCCCATATAGTGAGAGATGAAGGCAATGTGACCCCATAAGACTGGGTATAGGTATGTAGCAGAATGCAATACCTACAAAATGAGACCAAATACAGGCTCCTATCACCATCTGGTCAGATGATACACTTAGATTATTTCCCATCCCCCTATAAAAAAAACATAAAATGGCCGCCCCTTACAGGTTGGACCCTTATAGTGAGAGATGAAGGCAATGTGACCCCATAAGACTGGGTATAGGTATGTAGCAGAATGTAATACCTACAAAATGAGACCAAATACAGGCTCCTATCACCATCTGGGTGGATGTAGCACTAATAGATTATTTCCCATCCCACTGTAAAAAAACATAAAATGGCCACCCCTTACAGGTTGGACCCTTATAGTGAGAGATGAAGGCAATGTGACCCCATAAGACTGGGTATAGGTATGTAGCAGGATGCAATACCTACAAAATGAGACCAAATACAGGCTCCTATCACCATCTGGTCGGATGATACACTTAGATTATTTCCCATCCCACTGTAAAAAAAAAAAACATAAAATGGCCGCTCCTGACAGGTTGGACCCGTATAGTGAGAGAAGAAGGCAATATTGTGTGAAAAGAAGGCAGATCATTTAAAAAAAAACTATTCATGTATCAGCAGTCAGCTAAATCTTTATCATGTTGTCAGTCTTTATTTTTATATTATTATTGTAATTCCTTGAAACACCTTTCATTTGAAATCAGCTTTAGGTCGCCGCTATATTACCAGGCTTAATTACTTATGGTTTACATATTCTTATCACAGACCTAACAAAGGAAATAAATTGTACTTTAAATTATGATAGGTGCAGTTTAATCATGTAAATGTAATTATCATAAGTTATATACCTTAGCTGGTGGTCTAAATATATGTATTGCAGAAAATGAATTTTACTATGTTACTTTGACCTCTTTTCAGTGTGTTGGTTTGAGTCAGTTTTTGTATGGTTTTGCATTTTTGTACCATTTTCTTTACTGTTTTGTCTTTGTTGTTCCATAGGATATATATCATGCCATCACTAATATTCATATACTATCCACTGAGTCCTATCTGCTTGTTGATTTTAAGGCAGGGTCAGAATATTTGAAAATGTAGTAGTGCTGAACATTTCCTTATTAAACAGAAAACAGAGGTGTAGATTATTCAATAACCAAATATTTCTATCTGTACTGTTTTAAACACCTACCTAACCATTAACCATGAAATGTACTTAGTATTTTTTTGCTTGCTGAATGCTTTGCTAGTAAAAAGCAAGTGCATAAAAACCTTTATCTTTCTGTTTTCAGCCAAAATATACACAGCATCCGGTTTTTTCCTGGTGAACATCGGATAGCAGCCAAAATATTCACAGCAAACGCTTTTTTCTGGTGAATGACATATAACAACCAAAATATACACAGCAAATGCTGTTTTCTGGTGAATGACGGATAGCAGCCAAAATATACACAGGCAAACGCTTTTTTCAGGTGAATGACGGATAGCAGCCAAAATATACACAGACAAACGCTTTTTCTGGTGAATGACAGATAGCAGCCGAAATGTACACAGACAAACGCTTTTTTTCTGGTGAATGACATATAACAGCCAAAATATACACAGCAAATGCTGTTTTCTGGTGAATGACATGCTACTGTCATAGACACTGCACAAGGACTTCTCAAGTGATATGTTTAAAAACATCATAATATCATAGTTTGAAAACTTGGATGTATTTCTGTGTTTGAACTTAGGCATGTGTGCACAATTTTGTAAGCTCTCCAGGCACGATTGTCGTACGTCCGTCCATCCATCAAATATTTCCTTTACACAACATCTCCTTTGAAACACCTAATTCAATGTTGATGAAACTTGGCAGGGATTTTCCTTGCATGAAGCTGTACCCAAGTTGTTCAAAGAATTCCATTCCATGTGAATAAAATATGGCCCTCTTGGCACTCTTGTTTCTTTAACTTACATTTCAGATAACTTAATTATTTACATGCTGAATAGAGAAATCCAATTATTGAGACTTTTCACCTTTTCACTTTAAATCCTGATTTATGCTTGCATCCAAATCAAAGCCTTCAAAACTTAAGTCATACTCTCAAATTAGACTTCTCACAAACCAGACAAGATAATGCCCCAAGGAGCGATGTCAGAATTTCTGAATTGTAGTTTGATCATTATGGCAGTTTTAGAATATGAAAAACACAAATATGAAATAGTTTGACAATTTAACATCCGTAACAGATGTGAAACTGTGCAGTAGACTAGGGCAGTAACTGGTTGCTTATTTAAACCATGAATAAAGTAATCCATAAATGTATGATTTGCTTTTGTTGTAATTGACTGTTGTAAAGATTTTTTTACCCACTGACCCTAGCCCGGCCAACTGATATTATTAAATCACAGTTCTTCAAAGAAAGTACAGATAATTGATTCCTCGAGCATATACATGTACAGTGTATTTCATGATACCTGTTGCCATTTTGGTGCTTTATATCTCTTGAACAGTGTAATACACGTTTAAATAAACATTACAATGGGATAGTAGACAGAATAAAGTTTTATTTGATATTTGACTTCAGAAGTTTATCATAAACATGTACCTTTATACGGGTTTCTTAGTCTTAGAAAATGTCGGTTTTGATTTGTTCCAGACGTCCCAAATTGCGACGTCTAGACGTTTCTTGAAGATGCAAACCACAGATTTGCAGGGGTCTTATAATAATTCTTATTTCTCGTTTGATGGATGTTTTCAAATCTTCTAGAGATGCCGGTGTAGGGCTGTACACCCTGTCTGAGATATCACTAGAGGATAAAATTCAGCGGACTTGGATCGGGATAGTGAGGGACCATACTGTATCAGATTCTGTCCTGTAAGAAATACAGTGTATATACTGAACGATCTCTAAAGCCACAAGAATACCTCCCTGGAATTATGTGGAGTAGCACCATCTTGCTGAAACCACAGCGTATTAAGGTCCTCACATATTCTCCTTTAGGCTTTCACAAAGGATATCTAAATATACTGTTTATTGCCTCTACCTCACCGTCCTCGTCCTCAAATAAAAATGGGCCAATAATGCCTGACGAGCTTAAAGCTGCCAAAACAGTTACTTTCTCAGAATGTAATAGCAAAGATCTTTCTATGTAAATACTTGGTTTTTCTGTTCACCAGAAACGACAGTTACGTTTGTTTACTTGCGCATTCTTCATCTGAAAACCAAACCTTGTCTGCTATATCTGCTCGATCTTTCATCCATGTGGCGAACGGAAGCATGCTACCAATGTCAGAAGGTTTCAAGTGTTGCATAATTGAAATGGTGTACGGCGTTAATTTCAATTCGAATCGTAGCATCCTCTGGAGCAATAATAGTATATATTCTTCCCAGGGATAGGATAATTCAAATACCTCGTGTGTTCCATCAATTCCTGAATCACAGTTTCGTTGTCATGAGCTCGATGGATATTAAATTACCGTAATACAATACTTTTCAGTCATTTAAATGGCCACCATTAGTCAGTCGCCGGGTTTTCTATTTTTAGCTCGACTATTCGGAGAATATGGAGAGCTATTACAGTCACTTGTGCGTCGGCGTCGGCGTCGGCGTTGCTTCTTTGGTTAAAGTTTTGCCTGCTAAGTACTATCATGCACATATCTCAGTAACCACTTATGATATTGACTTGAAACTTTGTTCATGTCTTTAGGGGTGTCATACAATCAAGGCAGATAACTCTTGAAAAAATTTAGTACAAATTATGGCCCTTGTTTGACTTTGAAAATTTGGTTAAAGTTTTGCCTGCTAGGTACTATCATGCACATATCTCAGTAACCACTTATGATATTGACTTGAAACTTTGTTCATGTCTTTAGGGGTGTCATACAATCAAGGCAGATAACTCTTGAAAAAATTTAGTACAAATTATGGCCCTTGTTTGACTTTGAAAATTTGGTTAAAGTTTTGCCTGCTAGGTACTATCATGCACATATCTCAGTAACCACTTATAATATTGACTTGAAACTTTGTTCATGTCTTTAGGGGTGTCATACAATCAAGGCAGATAACTCTTAAAAAAATTTAGTACAAATTATGGCCCTTATTTGACTTTGAATATTTGGTTAAAGTTTTGCCTGCTAGGTACTATCATGCACATATCTCAGTAACCACTTATGATATTGACTTGAAACTTCGTTAATGTCTCTAGGGGTGTCACACAGTCAAGTCAGATAACTCTTGTATAAATTTAGTGCTAATTATGGCCCTTGTTTGACTTTGAAAATTTGGTTAAAGTTTTGCCTGCTAGGTACTATCATGCACAAACCTCAGTAACCACTTATGGTATTGACTTGAAACTTTTTTAATGTCTTAAGAGGTGTCACACAGTCAAGACAGATAACTCTTATTTAAATTTGGTGCAAATTATGGCCCTTGTTTGACTTTGAAAATTTGGTAAAGTTTTGCATGCAAGGTACTATCATGCACATATCACAGTAACCACTTATGGTAGTTATATCAAATCTTGCAATAGTGTTCAGGGTAAATTTGTATCAAACAATTAATTTACCAAAAATTAAATCTATAGTTATAGATTTTGACTTTTTTTATGATTCAACTTTCCTAGTTTATACTTAATAGTTAGCAGAATTTTGTTTTGCTATTATACTGATAAAAGTTTTGTTTTATCAGCAAACACCCACAATAGTCGAGCGTGCTGTCTTATGGACAGCTCTTGTTCTAGTCATTGTCAAATTGACGAAACGGTCAGAGAAAGTTTGACTTTGTGTTCGCATATTACATTGTATATAATAGTTTCTGGTCTATAATTGTGCCGGTGTAATGTTGTAAACTGACCCCCATATATCCCATGATCCCCCGGTCATTATTTTATATAGAATAGTGACTCCCCGGTCATAATATTATGACTCCCCCACACGTTGAAAAATGACCCTCACATAGAATTGTGACCCCCTATAGAATAACGACCCCTTAACCCAAACCGTTACCCTAACCCATGTAAGGTACACTTACAACATAATTATCCCCACCGATAGGCATCGGAGGAGAATATGGTAATGGCACCCGTCCGTGCGTGCGTACGTGCAACATTTTTTTTGTTCATTTTGCAACTCTTCATTCATTATTGGACGGAATTGATTCAAACTTTCAGGGATTACTGCTACCGATGCCTAGTTGTGCAGAAAGTAAAAAATGAATTTGGTCCACCTGTTCGGGAGTTATGGCCCTTAAATTCGAACAACATCTTATTGTCATGGGCGTCACAGGTCATAAAACATGGGATTTCCCCACAACCGATTTGCATATTTTATGCCTTATATTGATATAATTGTTTACTTTTTCTACTTAAAAACGCCTGAAAAGTGACACAAATACCCCAAATCCAAAGAAGGATGTCTCTTTCTGAAATATACTGAAATTTGAATAATTTCTAACGACGAGGAGCGTCACAGGTGATAAACCGCTGGGCTACCCCACACCCGTTTCGCCTATTTTTGGAGGTATATATGAGTGACATATAGGTGACATAAAGAAGGTTAAGGGTATTTGACATCACTTTCAGGGGTGGCATAAAACATTGGGCTTTTCCACGTATGAATTGCCTTTTTTACAATCTTGCACTCCAGAAAATGAACTATTTTACCGTCAATAACATTTTTTCGTAATGAGCCCGCGAGCCCATGCTATTACGAAATTAGTGCAACATGTAGGATGCAATAACAAAATGAATAACCAGCTAGCTTGCGGAACGTCGGTGGCTCTACCCAGGTGCCCGCCCGAGCCTGAAAATTGCCCGGAGGGGCACCTGGGGTCTTCCTCCACCATGTAAAGCTGGTATGTCCACACCAGAATGTCCTCGTAAAGAGTCTGGAGGGTCATAAAACTGGCAAATAACAACAACAACAACATCGGCCTCAGCCGGTATAGCTGGTTTTTAAGATGCGTTGTTATGCTACCGCAATTCGATGAATAGAGTTCATTAAGGTGATTTGCAAGTCTTCTTTGACATCGGTCGACGTAATAATGGTCGAAAAGTAAAGATATCGTATTGCCCTGATATTTGGTATTCATATACAAGGACACCTCTCCTTCATTTTGTACGATTCAGATCTTTTGTATTCCTATTTTTGTTTAGCAAAGGGCTGTTTCGTACAATTAATGAAAAATTGAAGTATCTGGAATAAAAATGGCTTATTTTTTTTCGCTGCATTAATTTCAAAAACAACATTCGGATGCTCTTGACAAGGGAAATAGAATGATATAAGTCAGTGTTGTCAATCGGAAATTTCATAAAATGTCACTATGGTGGGCGTTAAATGTTTTTAAAAATGCGCGATTCTTTTGACCTTAGAATAGTACCATACGAGTTGGTCGACGAAAAACGATTCAATTTACTAACGACTTACGCAGTCTTTTTGCTAGGAAAATTCCGAACAAGTTTATGAAATAAAAAAGGGGGTCTTTCCGTGAAATATTTCACAAAATGCGGTAGAAGTAAATATTTGCATCGCGTGCATCATTGAAGTAGCCTAAACGTCATTCGACGTAACACAAGTTTCAACGTTACAAAATCTTAATGTAATTGCTGTTTGTGAAAAAAATTGACGGTAAGACCCCTATTTTCTAGTTCATAAATTTGTTCATATTCATATTATTCATATTCAGTTTAACGCCCTCTTTTACATAGCCAGAATTGGCTAGTTTTCAGGCGGCGAGGATGCCTGGATTTCAATCAGTAACGCTGGGTTGCTTACCAGAACTCCTCTAGTTGAGTGGGAAACATGTGTTTCACAAGTTCCAGCTTCCCCGCCAGGGAATCGAACCCGGGCCGCTGGATTAGGAGTCAACGACCTTAACCACTCGGCAACTCCAACCAAATATTTAAGCAAAATATCACTGTAAGTGACAAGTGGTTTGAATCATTTCCGTAGACCAAATCTCTCACCAAAGTTTGTATGGTGATGCTTTTGCATCCCAAAATTTGCGCGTTTTGTTACGTTTAACGCCCCACACAGTGAAACTAATGGAACTATCAATTATCATTCTGTTTCCCTTTTCACGAGCATTCGAAAAGTGGTTTTAGAAATCATTTAGCACAAAAATAATAAGTAATTCATGCAAAAGAATTCTTAAATATTCACCAGTTGCACAAAAAAGCCCGTTGCCAGGCAACGAAATGGAATACGAAAAATCTGAAACATACACAATTAACCGAAGGTCTCATTGTATATGCATAGCGAGGAATCATGGCAATACGATTATCTTTATTTTTCGACCGCGCCCGACGTCAGAGAAGACTGGCAAGCCACTTTAACTACAGGCCATATTTTTGGCTCGATCATCACCAAACTTGGTCACAATATCAATCTTAATAAAATCTAGGTCAAGTCTGGGTCATGTGGGGTCAAAAACAAGGTCACAATTTTTGCCTGATCCTCACCAAACTTGGTCAAAATGAATATTTTAATGATATTTAGGTCACGATTGAAACTGGGTTATGTGGAGTCTAAACTAGCTCACGAGGTCAAATCTTAGAAAAAAACATGTGAATGCTTTAGAAATCACATTTTGACGCGATCTTCACCAAACTTGACCGGGGTCATAAAATTATGACCGGGGGGTCATAATAATATGGTCATATTATTATTACGGGGGGTCATAATAATATGATCTCCGATTATGACCCCCCGTAATAATATTATGACACCCGGTCCTAATAATATCATGACTCCGAAGGCAAAATGAAGAGTTGTTATCCTATAGAACAACAAAATATTATCTGTTTTCTTTATATTTGAAATTTGTATATGGATCAAAGTAAATATCAAGAGCATTCATTTTATCATTATAGGTGTGTGTGGTATATAGGCGACCTTACTCAATGGTGCAGTTTTGGGGAAAATCTAAATATCAGAATAGAATGGGCAATTGAACAACGCAACCACTTTGTCACTGGGGGTGTAAATGAAGATTGAAGGTTGCAAAACAATAACCACAAATTAAAAGACATTCTGGTGTTGAATAATTTGACCAACATAATTAATGAACCTACAAGAGACACAGACTTGCCATCAACATCAATTGATTTCATCGTTGTTTCGCAAGACCTCGATGTTCTTAACTCTGGTGTTTTACAAGTTCCCGCAGATATAAGTGATCACTGGGCAACTTATATAATCTTACCTTTCAGTTCCGATCGGAGTGAAAGTCATGAACGTAATGTTTGGTTATACAACAAAGCTATAACTTTGCCCGTATATTTATTTACATTAGCCATATGTCATGTTTCATTTCTTGTCACATAAGTATATCAAATTGATAAAATAATGAAATTCTGTTTTAAAAAGTCTGTCCAAACCATAAAATTGTCCACTCTTACGGCAAAAATAGTCCATTTTTTATAGATTCCTCTAAAATTAAATAAAAAACATCAAAAGATCATATCATAGGTATGTATATACTATACATTCCTGTGTTTTAAATCTAGCCACAATCCTTTAAAAAAAAGTTGTACCAACAGTACTACAAAATCAGCATATTTTATTTTGGTGGCCATCTTGGACGCCATCTTGGATTTCTCAGAACGCCACCATTTATGCCCATTTATGCCGGTGATTTCATAAACTGCAAACTCGCTGACAAACATTTTGGTATATAACATTGCTTTTTGCAATAACTGTCCCACCTATCCATATTTTAATGGACTATTCAGCTCAAAGTCATCCTACCATTAAGTGAATCAGGACAAAAATACTGATTGGGGTTTCTTATACTTATGACAGAGGTGTTCTTAAATGTTGTCTCAAATTCACACAAACATTTCTTGAACTAGCAAAGTTATGTATACCAAAAAGGTTTTTATATCATTTTATGTCATTTTTTGCCTAATGACAAACCTTGGTTTGATTTTGAGTTTAGGAAAATGATAAAGAAAAAAGCTTTAAAGTCCAAAAATTCAGCAGACTGGAATAATTATAAGATGATAAGAAATAGGGTAAATAATTACAAAAATGTATTTGAAACATGTCAAACTGAAAGTTTACAACACCATTTAAGATTCTTTAGCAGACACATAGAAAAATGACAAAACGAAAATATTGGAAACTATTTAAGTATCTCGTAAAAGAAAATAAAAGTAAAAAGTCTGAGACTATTCCACCCTGAATCACATACCTTTCAAATGGAGATGTATTAAATTAAGTATTCGGTTACAGATTTAGAGAAAGCAGAATGTTTAAATACTTTATCTCTTCTGTTTCAAATACTGATGATTTCAATGCAGTTTTTCCTAGATTAGAATGTAAAAATAATGTCAATCTTGAAGATATACACATCAGAACGTAAAGTCACTGATGTTTTGAAAAATCTTGATGTAAAGAGAGCTAGTGGTCCGGATAGTATTAGTCACAGAATGTTAAAATCAATGTTGCAAGAACTATTGCTAAACCTTTAACTGTTATCTATAACGGTCAATCAAAGAAGGTGTTTTTCAATCAGCACGAAAAACCGCAAATCGCAGACCAATATCACCCTAAAGCTGTCTATAGTAAAAGGGGATGGAAAGATGTATTTATAAACAAGTTCATAATCATTACATGTTAACAACATAATATTTCGTATGAATGTGCCTTTGTGCCAAATTATTTCACCGTTTACCAATTCATAGAAATAGATCATCAAATATGTCAAACTCTAGATTCTATATAGTATAGAGGGATTACATTAAACAATATTTTGTCTAAAACATACTCCAGACTTCTCATTACTCATCTCACAAAATGGGCCGATAAACATGAAAAACTCATAGAAACTCAATTTGGTTTCCAACGGGGCAAGTCTACAGTTGATTGTATCTTTATTTTACATGCCTTAATCTCTAAAACTCTAGCTAATAAAAGACTGAAACTGTAAGTTGCATTTTTATACTGGGACAAAATGTTTGATAAAATTAACAGGATACATTTAACGGTTCCTTGCACAATTCACTACAACATTCACTTGAGTTGTTGGTGGTAATAATAATAATAAGAAGAAGAAATTCCCAAGATTATACAGTTATGCGGCAGGTAGGAAAAACTCGTTCGTACCATCCAGTAATGGAATTCTATACCTGAAGAAATTTAAAAAAACACGTCATTTCAATGTAGTTTCAAGAACTCACTCAAATACAGCTTATTTCGGTCAAATGTTTTATTCCAACATACTACTTCAAAGGGCCAAGGCTCTTGGCTATCCATCACGCACGCACGGCTGCAAAAGCTCATCTGTTTAAAAATCACTGATGAAGGATGAAAACTGTAACTGCCAAAGCGGAATTAAGAATGTAGATCACTAATTTTCAAATGAACTTTGTTTAAACAACAAATAGCGCCGTGGCGCAATGGTAGCGCGTTCCCCTCAGGATCGAGGGGCACCGGGTTCGATCCCTACCATCGCCATTCGGTAGTGCCCTTAGGCAAGACACAATTAAATCCACATTGCCTCTCTCTCTTCGAGGTTGATTCCATCTGGAATGAGTCTCGAGAGCGATTAATATAAGTTGTAAGAACTTGTTTCGCAATCGAGAATCAATAAATTAGTATAAACTAATCAACAAATAATTATTCTTTTTACAGCAACACGTCAGTATCATCCCTTAAATGTAAACACTTTGCCTTATGGAAGAGAAGTATGCTACTTTCGGATTAAATATTTAACTATCTTCTCTGCGCATGGAGTACAAAATTTCATAAAAGTCACAGCTAAATTTGCAAATTAGCGTATTGTTTTTACTCTATGTAAATTCATCTTACATATTTTTTACACTGGGCTTTTAAGATGTTTTAGATTTATTTATCAAAGTGATATGTCGTAGTTTAGTTTAGTTTATACTAATTTATTTTAGCTCAAGATAGCTTGTAGCTTATTGAGTCCGCTTCCTTTAAAAAAAAACGGTACTGGAATTGTATTATGGAAGTACGGTCTATCTATCTATCTATCTATCTTCCTGTACTGTCGAACCCTTTACAGGGACTTAGACAATTTCGTGCGCGTCAAAGCCACAAAGACTGTTAGTAGAAGTTAAAAAAAAAAACAGGTCAAAATAAAAGCCCCAGTGGGGCTCGAACCCGCAACCTCCGGGATGAGACACATATGGTGTTGACATAAACAATAAACAATAAACAATGTAAAACTATAGAATTATAAACATTTCCATTGTGTAATATGTTGTAAAACAACATTTGTGATTTAGTTGTTCTACACCTTGGAGTTATTGCGGGCTGGAAATGTAAATATCACATACGTTTTATATTACAAGCCTGCGTTATTGTTATCGTGGGCTGCAATTGCCGGCTCACTATCGCGGGCTCTCTTGTATTCAGTTTATTTAGGTGACGATGATCTTTTTACACGTGAAATTTGTTTGCACACATTCTCATTGATCGTAACGATATATTCCAAATGTTGATTGCTTTCAAAAGTATAGAAGTTGACTTGATGTGCAAACTTACACATTCAGCGTGAGACTGCATAGTTATTTTAATATCAATGTTTTAAAATAGCGTAAAATAGCATATTGACAAATTTTTCAAAATGGCGGTATATTTAGGTGACGATGATACCTTTTGTTTGCACATATTCACGAAGAACGTCTGCGATCTTTTTAAATAAAACAACTGCTTTGAAAAGTAAATAAGTCAAAATTTCGAGTTATCATAGCCATTTAGTATGAATTTGCATAAATACTGGAGTATCAGCGGTTAAATACTTGCATGTTTTATGTATTTTTACTTTCACTTTCCATATAAAATGTACTATAAGCAATTTTGTCAGTCCCACATTTAACAGTTTTCTTCCATGTTAGAAAATCTGATTGTTTTTGATTTTGATTTTTTCCAGATCCTGGTTTTGATGATTTCATGAGGAGTGTTTTCATTGACAAACGCGAAGATGCTTATGAACAGATGGAAGAATTGATGGACAGTGATGGTTGCATGGCAAATGATTTTTTTTGTGATCTTGGACAAACCTCACAAGTACTCCGAGAACGATGACTTGGATGAATTTGTTTTGAATGAAAGAGTTAGACAATTCAGTATTCTAAAGCAAGAACATGACTGATAGGAAACATTAAATTCTTTGTACATTGTTGATTCTCTATTACTACATGTATTAGTGTATACACGTGTATTTGATTTTAATGAGACATAAAAGATTCATGAAAAGATAATAAATTATCTTAAACCTACTACGTCTATATTTTCATTTTATCATATTTTGGTTGTGTGTGCACACTGGTCATTCAGCCTTTGAAACCGGTGCAGATCATGATCAGTCTGCAGGTATTTAGTTGATAGAGTCTTATGGAGCACCCTTTGAATATGCAATATTATTGTCAAAATTGAAGGGAGAAGCCCAAGCAAGGTTAGGATAAGAATTTAAGGTTATGTTAACAGAGGTAAAATTAGTTGATTATGACTCAGATTTTAAGCACCATACACAAAGACAAAGATATTTGTCTTTTATTTAGAATAATACCAACCTTTAACATTCTGCACTCCATGCTTTGTCCTCATGTGTCCCCGTATTCCAGAAATTGAGGCATAGCCTTTAACACATTTATCACAAGCATAAACACTCTTTTTTTGTCCTTTTTCAGAGGCTGAATATTCTCTGATTTTATTCTTTTTGTCGACTGAAAGTCATCATCACTGTCTGAAAGTTCACTTTCATCATGGGTATAATCCCCAAGCAACAAATCAAGATCTAAGTCCTCATCCCAGTTAAAAAAGTCGCTCTTACTATCTCTTAAACTAGTGTTATTACACAAATACCGACCAAACAGATAATTATATATTATTAACGGGTTTGTTTATAGCGCAATTAATGTTTTAGAGGTCAGAAAACAACATTTGTTTTATTCACAAGACCCTAGATCATAAATAGGAAAGAAATTAATAAATAAAAAAAAATTAAATAAAATACAACAGAAAAGTTTTCACACGTATTTCGGAGAAGCTTGGACGGGAGAGGGTAACCGGCAAAGAAGAAAAGAAATTATAAAGTGATTTACATGTCCCTTTCAATATATTAAAATTAATATATTAAAAAGTATTCATTTTATTAACCCTTTAACTTTGAAAATATAATGGAAAAGTGTTATAAAAACAAAGCATTTTGTTCGCACATATATTTTTTTCAGCATAAAAATACAGTTTTCATCGTGTCAGTTTGCGTCTAACTCGTTTTTTCATAGTGAATTTTATATATTATGATTTTGATATTTATATTGCTAGAATCAGAATTTTATTGCCGAAAATTATGTGAAAATCATATCAAAATCGAAGAAAAAATGTCTTTACAGTAACGACATTAGTATCAGTAGGGTACAGTATTTCACGCATAAACACGCTTCCGCTCGATAAAGCCGTCGCATTCATAAATACAGGTAAACCGGCTCGGAAAAAATCGATAGCACGACATCATATAATAGCTAATTCACCATTACAAGTGGAGTTTCATAACCCTGTAATATACGGACCCTGGTGACGTTGAACTCTTCGGGCAGCAAATGTAACAAAGAACTAAAAACGTGCATAATGGCCTTTTACTTGCAGGTTGAATGCTCTAGCAACAGATTTACCTGCTCCCGCCGTATTATGTAGTAGTTTTATGAAACACGATTAACCGAAATCTAACGTATCAGTTGTCACGTGTATAGTGGATGTTATCAACTTTTATCTATAAGTCAGACTCAGCGCCATAGCTTTTAACGCATAGATCTACACATTCTAATAAACAAAGTTCAAATTATAACATCAAATTTCAGGATAAGAAATATCCTTCAAATCATTTAAAGACAATGGTCCAGCAATGTGTCTGTAGACCTGACATGTAGTACAATAGTAAGACCATAAATTTTTATTGATTTGTACAGATAATTGTTTTATAACTTATTTCCTGTTGTTTATATAAACAGTTTTATATAATTATGACATTTTACTTTTATTGCAGTTATTTAAAATTATATTGAGAATGTTAATATGCTCAAGTAATTAAGCGCCTTCCCGTGGTGTGGCCTGAATGCATTTTTGATTTATAAAGCATCTTTCTGACTGAATTTATTTCTTTGTAAATTAAAAGTGCAACTGAACGCTTCTTCTAACGGTAAAATAAGCCAAAACTAAATTTCTTTTATGTATCAAGTGTAACATATAATCTTTGGTTTACTGTAAGAGTATAATTACTTGAGTATTTAAAACATTACTCAATCTAACTTTGAAATCACAGTTATTCTGCAGTAATTTAAAAGTAAAAAAAAAGATTATGTTTCTGCCATATTTGAAAATTATTTTGATATAATAACTGTAAGTGTTGATTTCTTTATAATCTAATTTGATTGGGAAATTACATACCTAAATGGTAACTGATAAGATAAAATAATAACATCTTATAAAGGTCTTTAAATTTATATATAACTAACATTCCTTTCCTACATTATCTGTACATAATGTAAGGGAGTTATACAGTAGCTGAATATGATAAACAGAAGCTAGTCTACCAGTGACCAGTCATGTTAATTGACCCCTGCTGTGAATTGCTGTGAATTCGCATGGCTGACTGGACCCCTGTGGTGCATACCCCACATTCCTGTTCAAGTGTCTATAAAAACACACAACTATAATAAACTAGACCGATCACTAAATGTGATTAATACCCCCGAAAGACTGCTATATCAACTGAAGAAGTTATTAATAACAGAATACCCTGTAAAAAAACTAAAATACAGTTATGGTTCTTGGCAATAACTCTGTAATTAGTCAAGATAGAGTTAATGTTCTTGTTCACTGCACTTCCTCTCATTGTGCTTGACCATTGTATGAAGTTGTATTGAATTCCAACATGTAGTTTTCAAGTTATGCTCCGGACAAGGAAAAGTAACAAAGGCCTATAACTCTGTAATTAGTCAAGATCAAGTTAAGGTTCTTGTACACTGCACTTCCTCTCATTGTGCTTGACCATGGTATGAAGTTGTATTGAATGCCAACCAGTAGTTTTCAATTCTTGCTTCGGACAAGTAAAATTCGACGGAAGGACGGACCGACCATTTAATTTGATTTTATGAGAATTTTATCAAGGTCCGTCCCAAAGAGCATGTATGTTAGCTTAGTATTGGGATGAGACCCCGGCATGTCTCCCGTCATGCCTAGAAATATAAATTTTGTTGCCAAAAAGTAGGAGAAATTTACCTGACTGCAATTCCCAGTCAGTATAGCCAAAGGTTGGTTGTGATTGGTTGCCAAAGAGTAGGCCAATCACGGCGACCAATGAGATCAGAGTGTAATTGACCTAGTGACGGACCGACCAACCACCGGGTGACTCCTATATACCCCCCCCCCCCCCAACTTCGTTTCGGGGATATAAATACAATACATAATAGAATAAACCGTAGAGGAAACTAATCAATTGTTAAATTATTCATATAGGTTCAGCTTTTCATCCTACATGTATCATAATGAAAATGTACATAATAAAACCATTTTAACCATGCAGATACACATACAGCCGACTTTTGTTTATCAATCTTAACTTTTCCACTAATTGAAGTAACTTTTATCAGTACATTTGGTATAGTATAATGGAATCTATTTGCAAGCACATGTTTTACTTCTTTGGAACTAGCTGGTATTTTGTGATAGGTGTGTCCGTAAAACCTACATACAACATGTTCTTTTCCCCCACACGCCACAGACAGAGGAAATCTCTTCTTTACCAGACACTGCAGGAAACTAGAAAGTTTGTCAAGTCTTATCACTGCACGATTTGTGTAATCAGCAACAATAATACAACCAAGTCTATCAAAGCAAACACTCACTGGACAAAATAGTTCACTGTTCTCTGGACAATCTTTACGTGAGAATTATGTCAGAACAATTCCTTTAGATGTATTTAATGTTACTTTATTGGCAGCTGGGTATCCAAGACAAACAGTTACGTCAACTTCATTTGTTGCTATGCTGTTTCTTAAACAATTGGAAATAACACATCCTTCGTTTGCATTCGAGCTCTTTCTCCTTGCATTTATCATGACTCCTACAATGTCTACTTGCTAGGAATTGTGGGAATTGTTCAAATAACTCAAACTTGGTATTCTCGTGATTTTCTGCCTTAATAAATAGTTTTGTCGTCTGGGGTTGTAAAGAACACATCGATACAAATTAATCCTGCACAGAAACCCGAGACTCAAAATAATTCCTGTGTAATGGGATTGCAAAGTGTGTATTTCATTGTAGAACAAGCAACTACTATCAGAAAACGATGCATACAATCTCTCTTTATTCAATGACAGGGCACTTGCATTATGTAGTTAGTGCAAAACCAGCATGTAACTGGTCAACCTCTTCTACATCTACGGTATATCAACCATTGGGTGTGTTTTCCAATCAAATCACATGTTATCTTGGAATCACTTACTTCAAATATCAATCGATCGTTATGTTCGACTGTACAGTCCTTAGCTGAAGCTAATTCTTGCAATTTTGATTTTAGTTCTTTGTCCATCACCTGAACATCATCCCCTGCATCTATAACATTTTGTGCATGATTTATAACTGCCAGATTTTCGGTGATCTTTCTCTCTATCTGCCTTTCTTTTTGCTCATAATAGGTTTTCGCTTCGGTTTTATTCTTAATCAACTGCTGTTTTATAGTGTCTTCGCCCTTCTTGATATCTGCAATCATTAACTCGACACGTGCTTCAAGCGCTAAAATGCTGTGTTCAAAATTCTTTTGAACGTCACTTGCAAGATTTTTTGTCTTACATTTTCTGGTCTGGAGTACGTCAATGACATTTGTAGCTTCAGCTACACTTTTTGAAAGAGCCTCTCGTCTTTCCTCAGCTTCTTTGGTTATACTGGAAGTATTATGATTTTCATGCACCGTCAACTTACATACAACACATAACATGACGTCACAGTCTTTACAAACCATTTTCACTTTTTCTCCTTTGTGATGGGAGCAGTAATACTTCTTCTGAATCTTACGGACATATTCCCCACTTATATCAGATGAAACACCAATTTGTACAACAGCATGTTCTCGTGACATTTTCATTTTCAAGTGGGAAGTTTTGCATCTTTCACAGAAGTTTTCCTCACTCCATACAATAATGGGTTGCCTCATTTCCGTCACCACAAACATCACACACTACATCCTCTTCTGACATACTTCCTGTCTTTATGTAGAAGTTAGATTGAAAAGACTTTACCCCACCCTCTGGTAACAAAGTGCAGGCACGGCAAAGGGGACATTCAAACTTTCCGTCTTGTCCATTTCGTTTTACATGCTCATCCAAACATTGTAGACAGAACGTATGAAAACAAGGTAACAATTTAGGAACCTTATATACTGTAACACATATACTGCAGTCAAGTTTCGATATGCCTCCGCCCTCTGCCATTTTCTACTTTCGTTTTAAGAGTTATGGTAATCAGAGGATACGCTGATATTTACTTCCCGTTACAGCAGGGAGGTCACTGACGGTCAAAAAATCTGGATCATCGTTCTCCTATTGAAATGTGTCGAATAAGTCACTCGAGAACATAGTCAAGTGGAGTTTGGACGACCTCCCGCCATATTCCGCCCCTGAAATTTAAACTTCTATCGAAATATTGATGAAACAATGTTACCTAAAGTTCTAAAACAAAATTATATATATGGAACGCCAAATCTACATAAATTCGAATATTTGAAGAGCTCTGCAAATAATTAAAGATATCTACAAATAATAAGAGACAGGCGCGTAGCCAGGCATACTCACGGGAGTACTTCGAATTTCAAAATTAAAAAAATTAAATGGCCTAAAAATGATGTTAAACTTGTGCCTAAGGGGAGGGGGGGGGTTACATGTCCACTCGGGTACACTAACAGTATCGGTTTATTATTAATCACAAATGGTAAACAAGTTTTAAACGTCCTAATTATTTACATTATATTTGGCTTAAAAAAAAATCGCGTGGGGCTTCGCCCCCCACCCACCTTAAAGAAAACGGTGAGTACTTCGATTGCGTCCCTAGCTACACCCCTGAGAGACCTCTGCAAATAAATTTCAGACCTCTACAAATCAATTGCAGAGCTCTTCAATTGATTTGAAGAGGTCTCTAATTATATGTAGATACATGTATCTCCAAACCATTACTTCAACAATTGAATTGTAGACATCTCCAATATCTCCAAATCAATTAATGAGGGCAACAAATGATTTGGAGATGTCTCCAATTCTAACAAACTCATACTTATCCGTAATTTATTTGTAGAATTATCTCTAACTCATTTGGAGAGGTCTACAATTCAATTGTTGATAGCATTAATTCGGCTAAATATAGAACAACACAATGTAAATTAACAATTTACTGGTTTATGGTGAAGCGGAAGCAGAATGTCTATAAAGGCGGGAAGACAAGGAGAAACAGAAACAGAATCATTTTGGCGGAAATTATGCACGATTCGGTAGAAAATACAACAGGTAGGCCCAAAGAAGTATATAAACCGTTCTCCCCGATCACCGGGCTTATTGACATTCAGTAATGATGAGAATTTGATTGTTAAGAGTAACAGGTAAATGTAAATGGAAGATATTTGTAAATTCCAGTTTAAAGTTAACGTCATCAGCAAGGGGAAGGTAAAAAACTAAAATTATCATCATCTCTGTAACGGCAAAATGCAGATGAATAAAACTTTGCACAAATAAATGATATTGAAGTATCTTTATTTTACATATGTTAAGAAATTTTAGGACAGTATAGAAAATTTGTGTTTGACCTTGAGTTTACCATAAATTTGATAAAATGACAATTTAAAACCATTTCATAGCGATGAGATGTCCCCTATTCTTCAGCCGTGAATTGTCCGATTCAAAATCAGATTACGATTCCGATGAAGTTGGAAATATCCAGTACGACAATATTTTGCGATATTTTAGTAGGAGTTACCTATCTTTGTATGCAACAAACCGTTTTTAAGTGCACTCTTTTTTCTTTATACAACATAAGTCTATTTCAAATGGGTCAACACATCTGTTATGATTAGAAAATTTTAATACGTGTTTATTTATCCATTTTATTCATCAGTAACATAATCACAATCTCTTTTTATATGCGAAACTCTCGTGTTGCGAAAAGAGCACTTTTCGGATTTTAGACTGCGTGTTCTTAGTTTAACAAACAGGAGGGCTGGTGGCCCTATATCGCTCACCTGAGTACAAGTGCACTTGCCTGGTAGGTGTGGACAATTTTGACCCCAGAAGCATGATTTGAACAAGTAGGTGGAAGACCACTTGACAATGTTACATACCAAATATCTAAACTCTAGGCCTTGTAGTTTTAGAAAAGCAGAATTTAAAGGTTTTTTCTATACCAAAAGATCCCCTGGGCAGGGTAAATTTTGAACCTGGGGGAATGATTTGAACACACTTTAAAGAGGTCCACTAGACACTGTTACACACTAAATATCTAGGCTATAAACCTGGTGGTTTTGGAGAATATTTTTAAAGGTTTTCCTATATACGTCTTTGTAAAGCAAGTGAACCCCTTGGCGGGGCAAATATTGACCCCGGGGGCATAATTTGAACAAACTTTGAAGAGGTCTACTAGGCAATGCTACATGCTAATTATCTAAGCTCTGGGTTTCAGAGAAGAAGACTTTTAAAGGTTTTCCTATTCATTTTTATAAGCCTATGTAAAACCAAGTGACCCACCGTGCGGGGTAAATGTTGACCCGGAGGTCATGATTTGAACAATCTTGGTAGAGGTCTACCAGACAATGCTTCATGCCAAATATCTAAGCTCTAGGCCTTGTGGTTTCAGAAAAGAAGATTTTTAAAGTTTTTCCTATTTTTTGCCATAGCAACCAGAGTTCTGCATGGAATGTAATTCTTGGAACAGTTTTGGTAGAGCTTCATGCAAGGAACTTCTCTGCCAAGTTTCATCAACACTGGCCCCGTGGTTTCAGAGGAGATGTCGTTTGAAGCGAAATGTTGACGGACGACGGACAATCATCCATCCTAAAAGTTCACCCTAGGTGAGCTAAAAAAAACGGGAACATTGTGAGGGAGAAATAATTATATCAAATACGATATAACCCACATTGATTTGGAGATATCTCCATTTGAATTGGAGAGGTCTACAAATGATTTTAGAGATATCTCCAAATCATTTGAAGAGCTCTACAATTTATTTGATTTTGAGATACGTTGTATCTCCAATTGAAATGTAGACCTCTCCAAATGATTTGGAGATATCTCAAAATCAATTGTATACCTCTGCAATTCATTTGGAGATATCTCCTAATGATTTGTAGATATCTCTAATTATTTGTAGAGCTCTTCAAATACTTGAGTTTATGTAGATTTGGCGTTCCATATATATATTTAAAAAAATATCCCGGACCGGCTAACAAAGTTCCGGATATTTTTTTTAAAGTGTTCTTTATTTCAGAACAAGGTTTATCATTGTTTCCTTGATATTTTGTATATGTTTACATGAGTTTATGTTGTGGGGCGGATCATGGCGTGGAGGAGGGGTCCAAGGACAAGGACACTCAAACATGGAAGTCACGTCAATTTCTAACTGGCTATACGACGTTTAAACAAAAATAATGATTCTCAGACTTAATAGGTACGTTTGATTCGATTATAGAAGACACTTCAATTGACTTTGTGGTCACTCCGTTGGATATCATCACACTTCTGACAACGATTAGTCCTACGATGTTTGTTAGGGAGATTGTTCATGATCATAATAATGTCCAAATTGTTATTGGGGTCACTGGATCAAAAGTTACATGTAATACAATTACATAAAAACTTTTTCGTGCAAAAATATATCAACTTTTGGTTGAGACAAATAAATCCAATAGATTTTGATATCAGTAGATCGAAGGTTAAATCAGGGTCCGTATATTACATTGGTATTTCAATTGATATATATACGGACCGTTTGTCAAAATTACCTTTAACAGCTGAGTAGTTTCCATTCAGTCTATTTCACTACAAATAAAGGCTCTAACAATTTAATTGAACATGGACATTCCAACTGGTTTCTGACCAATATCGCGACAACACTGTGCCGTACGGTCCTAAACAAGAGACCCAAAAGGGCCAGTATCGTTCTAATGGTCTGAATGGACTGTTCGGAGTAAGTTTTGTGAAAATCGTTTGCAATGTTATCAATGAAAAGCTAAATGAGTTCACTGTGACCTTGACCCACTGACCCGGAAAACTGTTGGGATCATATACTTAGTAAGTCCAATCATCGTATGACGTTTGAAAATTGTGAATGATGTTGATCTCGTGATATTGAGTGGGTCAGATTTTCAAAGTTTGGGTCACTGTGACCTTGACTTTTGAGAGGAAAAGATTTTCAAAGATCACGTCACTGTGACCTTGACCTATGATCCACTGACTCCGAAAATAATAAGAATCATACACTTGTTGCAGGAAACCTGATCAAGTTTGATAAAAGTTGAATGAAAAGTGTGACCTGTAGAGCGTTATCGAGGAAAATCTAATGGAGGTCACTGTGACTACGACCTTTGACTCACTGATCCCAAAAACAATCGGGATTATGTACATGTCGCAGAGAATCTTCTGAGCAACTTTGATGAAAGTTAAATGAAAACTGTGACCTATAGGGTGTCATCAAGGAAAATCAAATGGAGGTCACTGTGACATTGACCTTTGTCCCACAGACCCCAAAAACAATAGGGACCATCTACATATTGCAGGGAATCTTCTGGGCATGTTTGGTGAAAGTTAAATGAAAATTGTGACCTGTATAGCGTAATCAAGGAAAATCTAACGGTGGTCACTGTGACCTTGACCTTTGACCGAAAGACTATAGGGATCATCTACATGCAAGAAGCCTTCTGAGCACGTCTGATGAAAGTTGAATGAATACCCCATATTGTTAATCTGGGTACCATATAGGTTATTATACAAGGTCAACAACAGGGTCGCAGGAAACGCGACTGTTAAGTTTTCAAGTCTTAGAAAATTCAATTTGTTGTTTGGATGGCGGCAATACACATTAATGTCAATGTCAAAAACTTGTAGGACTGAGCTATACAAGGATATTTACTCACTTTCTCAATTTCTTTCACAATTCCATTCTGCAATATTACCACTTCCTTCAATTTATGAAGTAAGGTTACGCAAGTTGACTAATTTTAGAAACCAATTTCATTTGGATACATGGAATCCAAACAATGGGACCAGAAGTGTAGCTCTAAAATTAATAGATCGAAATTTTCTTTAAAGTCTACTCTGCATACACGAATTTTTCTCACAAGTCAACATCTTATGCTAAAGAATGATATAAGGACCATCCCATAGAAAACCATCTCAAAATATGGCCAATGGTTTACGAAAATGTTTTTAAACTTTAATATACAATGTAACAATAAAACTAGACCCTATCCCTTATAACCATGGTTTTGACATAGTAACATATCTTAATGAAACTTAGTGATTGGTTACATCAGAATAATTCCTGTGCATTTTTTTCAAAATCTGTTTAATGGTTTCTAGGAAGATTTTTCAGTTTACTGTATAGCCATATAAAGAAAATGAATCCTGTCCACTGGTGCCTATGAATTTAGCCAAATCAAGACAGTTGGAAGAATGTTGGTGGAAGGCAACATAGGAACTACTACAATGATGAATTGACAAGCTATGGTTTCAGATGGGATTGTCAAAATTATCATATAGCAAAATAGGGATAACTAGACCATGTCCTAGCAAGCCTGTGTTTTGATGCATCAAGATAATATACCAATCTTCTAGGAGGGTCACCCACAGTCGATTTTGCAATCTATTGAAGATTTTCTAGAGTTTCTTTCCTATATAAAATGTATGTAAAAAATAACCCCATGGAGGGAGGTCAATACTAACACTTGTGGCTCCATAGTTTTAACATTATTAGTTGAGGACCACTGGACGATGGTACATACAAAATACCTAAGCTCCTGGCCCCGATTTCACGAAAATACTTAAGTAATTACTCAGTAACATGCTCAACTTATTTCAACACTTATCAGTCCCCTGCATGTTTATTCATTGAAAGAATTCAAGTTTGTAAGAATCATATTTACCCAATTATTACATGTATATACACTTGTCAGTATTTGTGCCGAAAGTGTTGTTTTATAGCAAGTAATATATACAAGTAAATTCTTGAAATTATTGAGTTGTACTCAAATGAATGTTTTGCTATATCTAACTTGCATTTAGTATTATAACATTTTTTTCTTTCAACATGTTAATTTCATTAAATTTCATTAAAAATAGACTATCATTAAAAGAATTTATTTCCTTATTTTTAGTGACAATTAGACTTTAAAACAAGTTACTAAGCTGAGCAATTACTTAACTATTTTTGTGAAACCGGAGCCTGGCCTTTTGATTTTGGTCAACAAGGTTTTAAAAGCCTTTGGTTTCATGCTCTTAGGTCAACCAGCACCAGTTGAACAAATTTAAGAGCTCTCAATACCAGAAAGCTACTGGCCAAGTTTGGTAAATTCAGCTCAGTAGTTAACAGTATCAAAGTAAGGACTGATAGATGGCTGGACAAACAATGAATAGCCAGCCTCTGATCCTAAAATGTCACCATGGGCACTCTATTATCAGATAAGCGGAAAGACAACAAACCTTGTCTGGCAATCAAACAAAAACAAATCTGAGATATTGTTTAGTTACAGACTTTACTTTTATTAGGAGCAACACGACTAGTCTATAGCATGTTTTAGCATGGTTTTATACACACATTGTATAAAGGTCCATGGTTTTAGTAATGTGTATTCTTACGAGTTGTGTAAAAGCTATTATCAAACCATTATTACAAACAATTGTATACATAAATGTAACTATGCCAAATATTAGCAAACAATTATAATATCTTAAAAAGAAAAAAGAATCTGTATAAATATAAAAAGATATTCTTATAAATGCAACCATAGATTTCAGTCTATAAAATATAACTGTATAAATAAACATAGATTTCTTTTTCTTCAGTTTCAATATGAGACAAAACAGAAATGGCTTCGCATACAACCTTCCCGAATAACACCTCTTTAGAGCAACAAACTCCCTAAAAAGACACACAAAAAGACTTTTTTTATACATGACAAACTTTGTTTCATCGTGGACCTGCTTTCTCTTCTATAATCCAACATAAGAACACCCCCCTCCCCGAGCAAAATGCCCTTGAAAATTTGTTGACTTTTTTAGGGATAAAATATATTATTAAGGAGGGGAATGGGGCCGAATTTTGGCCCAAATCGCACTCAAAAATAACTAAATTTTCAGATAAAAATACTGGTGTCAGTAACAAAACTGTTAACAACAAGCATTATTGTTGAAACAAATGAAAAAATCTATTTTTAATCTTTTTTTGAGTCTTCTGAACACTGTTTTCTTTGGTAAAATTAACAATAAAAGGGATCGCGAAAATAGATGACAAACGAAAAATCGGCGATTTTCGGCTGACTATTTCAATTGTAAGGTATCAAATAATTGCAAGAAGTGATTATGAAACGTTTTTATTGATGGAAACTTACATTTTATAACAATTTTGGCAAGCATTTGATTAATTTAATCAAAAACTTTTGTCAGCATTCATTTTGAGGGGATTTTTTGTCAAAAATGGGGGAAATATACATAATGTTAGGAGGGGAATGGGGCTGAATTATTGTCCCAAATCGGTCTGAAAAAATTCACTAGACGAATGCAGCTTCTTGACGTTATCACTTGTATAAATGGACCTCTAATTTCGCGATTTTAAAATTTTGAGAAAAAAAAAATTTGAAAAAAAAATTTTTTGGATTTTTTTTTTTTTGAAAATACGAAAAAATAGGGGCGGCGGGTTCGAGTAACGACAAATCAAAAAACACTGGCCCAAGGGTGTTCGCACTCGAGAGGTTGCACTGTATTTTCAAATCAGTGAATTTGAGTGGTTGCCAAAGAGTAGGTCAATCACTGCAACCAATGAGATCTAGGGTGTGGTGAACTTCACAAACTAACATCATCTTATATGTAACATAGTAAATGCCATGTGGGAATTCAATTACTGCAAACTTGGTAATTTTAGCAAAGTGAAAATTTCACAATTTGACATAGGATTTTCTCAGGTATGACTTTCTACTGATATGCAGTAATTATTTACTCTTTAAATGTAAATTGACGTGAAATGTATATTTCACAAAAAGAATTAAATTGGTAAAGTGAGGAATTTGTGAAAAATAGGAAAAATTAAGTAATCGTGAGTAATACATGATTTACAGTAATGGTTTATATTCAGCAGTAGATTACTCTGAATATAAATTCATATGAAATGTATATTTCACAAAAGATTTTATTTGAAGTATCGAATTAGCTAGGGCAAATATCATAGCAAATATTACTAAATTTACAGTAAAGTGTTGTATTCAGATATAATATTGAGGAATACTTAAATTGTCTGAAAGACTTTGTGGCTACTTGTACAGTTAAATAAATACACAAGAAAAATGTATGCAAGGCACTCTCAATAAAAAAGGTCTATTTACAGAGATCTGATGGTAAAATGTTTACTGACTGACTAGAATGGCAGAGCTCGGGATAAGCTGGATACATGTGTATTTATTTAATTAAAGTCTCAGAAAACTTTAGTGAATTTGTGCTCAGTGCGTAATGATATACAAATCAAATTTATGTTACCCAACTGATAAAAAGGGTACACTGTCCACCTGTGCGGTAATAAAGTATTGGAAAACCTCGCGTTCTAATTGGCTGAGAGCTCAAAACGAGTGACGCCTTTACATTTAATCAGCTGTCAACTTTAGTGTTAAGCTGTATATTGCGGTGATTTTTGCGTCCGTGGAATTGTCATAAAGTAACGGTGGTTTTCAAAATATCGTTGTCGGATCAAATAGTCCGCATTTTTTTATGTCCGAAAAAAATAATCGGTCAGCGGTAAAAAAGTACGGTCGGTCGGGTAATCCGGAACAAAACTATTTATTTTTAGGCCTTACACAGATTGAACATAAATTGTACGTAGTAAAACGCATACAAATATATTTAACAAGATATGTCCTTCAAAAAGCAGTCTGAGTTAAATATTGACTTGTTGGTGCGTATTATAAGGATTTCATAAATTTCTTAATATATCGTTTCTAGCTTTAGTTGTATGTATAAAATATGTAACAGCAATGTAACTGCTTTAAATATTTCTTTTTCATGATTTATTTAAGAAGTAAGTGATTGTTTGTCATATTTAAACAATATCAAATTTATTTGATATATAACTAAGAATCGAAACTACCGTGAGCGTCTGTCGCCTCGGTGGTCGAGTGGTTAGATTGAGGGTAATGGGTTCGAGACCGCTACTGTCTGCTGTAAAAATGGCCAAAAATACGGTTGGAGTGTTAAACTCCTACAACAACAACAACCTAGTCTATAATTTCACTAAATTACCGGTACAATGACGCTCCTGAGAAAAGTATTGACATTATTTCTTTCATAGAGCAACTATTTATTTGCAGTGTAACATCAAACTAACATATTACAATATTCCTGAGTTATTTCTAGCAAATGATATGTTTTACTGGTAAATAATATGAAGAATTGTTAGAATGGAAAAGAAAAACAAACTAATTTTAACTTCATCATTAAGAAAATGTTTATACATGTATCGTGACGATTAAATGCATGGTGCTATTAAGTATGTAACTGTCTATTGTAATAATAATGCTTACTTTTGAAAACTAGACCTATCACTAAATGTGATAAGACCGCTTTATCAACTGAAGAAGTTAGCAGTTAAAGAATACCTTGCAAAAAAACTAAAATAAAGACATGGTTCTTGGCAATAATTTATCAAGATAGAGTTATGGTTCTTGTACACTGCACTTCCTCTCATTGTACTATTCAAACAATTCCAACCAGTAGTTTTCAAGTTATGCTCCGTACAAGGAAAAGCAACAAAGGACAATAACTCTGTAATTGTTTATGATATAGTTATGGCTCTTGTGCACTGCACTTTGTACTTGACCATTGTATGAAGTTGTATTGAATTCCAACCAGTAGTTTTCCAGTTATGCTCCGGACAAGGAAAAGCAACAAAGGGCAATAACTCTATAATTACCTATGATGGAGTTATGGTTCTTTTGCACTGCACTTCCTCTCAATGTGCTTGACCATTGTTTGAAGTTGTATTATAGTTGACTAACCAGTAGTTTTCAAGTTATGCTCCGGACAAGGAAAATGCAACGGACCGACCGACCGCCCGCCCGACCGACCAACCACCGGATGACTCCTATATACCCCCTAAACTTCGTTTCGGGGGTATAATAAAATCTTTAAGTAGCAGTTGCAGATGATTTGCAAATGCCCTTGTATTTGGGTATTACAATGATACCTTAATTAATTTATACAGTATAAGATTAACATTCTTGTATGAAGTTCTCTTAGAAAAAACACAATGTTGTATAGAGTTACCTTGTGAACTGTAACGAGTACCTGGTAATATTTTTGTCTTGAAAGCCTACATACAGAATGTTATTTTCTCCCATAAACACAGCCAAAGGGGCCTCCCCTTGCACGATGCACTGCAGAAAATTACCAAACTCGTCAATTCTTATCACACTTTCGTTGGTAATATCTGCTATAACCAGGCAATTCTGACTATCGAAGCAAACACTAACAGGGCAAAATCGCTGAGCATCGCCAGGGCCCCCTGCTCCAGAGAATTGTAACAAAACCGTTCCATCCAATGAAAGTAAATTTACTTTTCCAGCAGCTGGATATCCAAGACATACGGTTTCATCAACTTCGTTTACTGCAATACATGTTGCACCCGGCATCTCTTTACTCCGCCAAACGTACTGATTCTTGTCTTTCAGCGAAATGGCATAAATACACCCCTCAGTCGCATCAAGAGTCATTACATTTCCAGTTTTCAAAGCACATATGAGGAGCTGTTTCTCCTTTTTATTGTCCTTTCCATATATGTACGCAATGCCATGTGGATAATCTTCGAATGTTTGAAACTTTATTTTCGTGTGTTCTTGCGTGTCTAGTTTGTAAACTGCTTTATCTTCTGTGTTTGTAAAATACACGTGTCTACCGATACAAGTCAAACCTGCACATGTGCCTCTTGTTTTCAAAGTGTATTTGAAAGATGAGCTTGATGTTTCTATTTCACGACAGAAAAACTTGTTGTAGTCGAAAAACGAAGCATACAGTCTTCCTGCGTCCGCTGATATGGCATTTGCTTTCTTGCTCTGATAGAAACAATCTAACTCGCCAAGCACATTTACAATTGCGACATTGGAAGTTTTGGTCATTTTCCCAATTATAGCATCTCTGCCGTTGGGACTATTTGCTTCAAATGTTAAGTAATTATCTGGATGTTTAACTAGACATTCTTCCGCTAGTATAAGTGACTGCAGTTTTGACAAAAGTACTGTATCAGTCATCTGAAAGTCATCCCCATGATCTAAAACATTTTGTGCATGGTTGATGATGGATTGATTTTCAATTACTTTGTCTCGTAACATTTTCCCTTTTCCAATGTAATACTCCTTTACGTTTGTGTTACATTTTAGCAAATTGTGTTTAATGGCGTCAGCATCCTTTTGGATGTCTGCAATTGCCGATTCAACTCGTTTGTCAAGTGCAGCAACGCTGACTTCAAGTTCCTTTTCACTTTCTGCAGCTCGTTTGTTTGTTACAAATATTCTTGATTTCAGTAAGTTCAATTGACGATTTGAAATTCTGATTAGGGTGGACAGTGACTCTTGTCTTTCTTCAGCTTCTTTTCTTATAGTGTGACAGTCTTTACAGACCATCTTAATTTCCTCTCCGGGATGATACGCGCAGAAATATTTCTTTTGTACCTTTCTAGTATAATTTCCGTCGGTGCCAGATGAACCATTCAGTTGCTGAAGTACATGTTTCCTTGACATTTTCATTTTCATGTGAGAACTTGTGCATCGCTCACAGAAGTTTTCCTCGCAGTCCATACAGTAATGAGTGGCATTATGTCCATCACCACAAATATCACATACAACATCCACGTCAGACATACTTCCTGTCTGGATGTAGAAATTAGATTGAAACGATTTTACCCCACCCTCTGGTAAAACAATGGTGGCGCGACAAAGTGGACATTCAAACTGTCCGTCTTGCCCATTTCGTATTACATACTCATCCAAACATTGTAGACAGAACGTATGAAAGCATGGTAAGAGCTTAGGCACCTTAAATGTAGTTAAACATATACTGCAGTCATGCTTTGAAATTTCTCCGCCCTCCGCCATTGTCTACTTTCGTTTTCAAATTCTCTGTAAGGGAGGTAACAATGGTAAAAAATGATCCAGTTCCAATATACCGGGTGATTATAGTGTTGTATTTTTTTCAATTAAACTTTAGCAGTATGGCAACTTTACTCTATGGGTAGAGATACTTATATAAATTATTAACAAGAGCTGTCCCTAGTAAGTGACGAATGCCCCCCAAAAGAGGTATCTCACAGTCTGTGTCCTCTCCATGTGCTCAACAATTGTGCCATGTAGGCTAATTTTAAAATCCTTCCGTGCATGACACATTTACCATGTATACAGGACTCCATTACTTTTAAACTCTAAGTGTGACCTTGATGTTTAAGGAAGGGACGTGGGTCTTGCACGCGACACGTCGTCTTGATGTGCTGAACATCTGTGCCAATTTATTTTAAAATCCTTCAATGTATGACAAAGTTACAGTCCGGACACGAATGTGTGCATATACACAGGATTCCATTACCTTTAGACTCTAAGTGTGACCTTGACCTTAAAGATAGGAACGTGAGTCTGCACGCGACAAGTCGTCTTGATCTACTGAACATTTGTGCCAAGTTATTTCAAAATCCTTCAATGCATGACAAAGTAACATTCCGGACACGATTGTGTACATGTATATATACTGTGCATATATACAGGATTCCATTACCTTTAAACCTTAAGTGTGACCTTAACCTTTGAGGCAAGGTTGTGGGACTTGCACGCGACACAACGTCTTGATGTGCTGAACATTTGTGCCTAGTTATTTTAAAATACTTCAATGCATGACCAAGTTACAGTCCGTACACGAATGTGTGCATATAAACAGGATTCCATTACCTTTAAACCCTAAGTGTGACCTTGACCTTGAAGGTAGGGACGTGGGTCTTGCATGCGACACGTCGTCTTGATGTGCTGAACATCTGTGCCAAGTTATTTCAAAATCCTTCAATGCATGACAAAGTTACAGCCTGGACACGAACAACTGCAAGGACGATACACGGACGGTGCGATTTTAATATGCCCACCTTTCGGGGGCATAAAAAGGGATGATATGCACTTCTTGTGTTTGCGATAAATAAAACAAACAATCCTTGTTCTGTAATATAGCAGTTACTTAATTATGATCGACTTAGATGTTGCGAGTTTAACACCCGTTCCAACCGTATTTCCGTTATTTTAACAGGCAAGCAGTTCTAAAACTTAACTTGAAGGATAATCATGATTACGGTAACCCATGTTGGTTTTGGTGCCACGTACTTGATAAAATGTCAAGATTAGACCTACAGTAGTCATGGACGCCGGAATGACTGGACCATTCTGGATCTGAGCCGTCCGTTTTTTTATGTAACCCGTTTTCTACTGACACAGAAAACGTTTTCTACGCATTTTAGATCACTTCCTGATATGTCACCGTGAGGACAGCACAGTTGAAATTATAAAAATTACGTGTAGATAATCTCTGTTGATATTGAAGTTACAGGGTCAAAGGTCAAGGTCACCGTTACCTTCGAAATTAATTTTGCTGAGGACCCTCAAACTTGATAAGAGTATTTCCTCATACAGACAGATAAACCCCAATAGCTTTTGATTTCAGTAGATTAGGGTTACAAAATAAGATTAAACAGCTGAACAGTTTCCACCCAGTCTACTTCCCTACAAAGGTCGTACTAATGGTCTTAAATTGAGGGCATTCAAATGGTTCCTGACCAATATCTCGACAACATTGCGCCCTACTATCCCCAAACTGTGTTAGGTAACTTTACATGACAAATAGATGACCTTTTAGATTATGAGGACACTTGGTCAAATGTCAAGGTGACACTGAGAAGTTCAGTTCAATGGTCTCTGATCACTGACCCTAAAACGATCTTCAGTCAATCTACGATCCAAACAAGAGGGTCAAGATGTTTTCTATATCGCTCACCTGGCTACCATTTGCTATAATAAAAGGTCATCAACAGCAGAAAGGGTCAATTTTGACCTGGGAGTTCTGATTTGAACAATTTTCTTAGAGGTCCAATACATAATGCTATAATTTAGACAAGAAGATTTTTGAAGTTTTCCCTATATAAGCATATGTTAAATCAAGTGACCCCTGGACATGGTCAATTTTGACCCAGTAGTCATCAATTGAACAATCTAGGTAGGTGCTAACTAGGCAATGCTACATGCCAATTATCTAAGCTCTAGGTCACATGGTTCAAGCCTATGTAAAATCAAGTGATCATTATGACCCGGGGTCATGATTTGAATCATCTTGATAGAGGTCCACTAGACAATGCTACATACAAAACAGCTAAGCTGTAGGCCTTGTGGTTTCAGAGATTTTAAAGATTTTTTCCATAGCCATGAAATCAAAGTTCCTCATGGATTGGAATTCTTTGAACAACTTGATAGAGCTTCACGCAGGTGGATCATGGCAAACACATGACTCCTGATGATTGTGAGGTCGAGTTTAGGGTGGCCTCTGACAGCTAGATCTAGATCTAAATGGTGTCCAATCATTACACCAACAATGCATGGTTAGGAATACAATCCTTAAACATGACAAGAGATCAATGATGGTTCTATATCGATAATCTGGGTACCATTGATACCAGGTCAACAACAGGGTCGCAGAAAACAAAATAAAAGTACAGCAATTGTTACTTTTTCAAGTCTAAGTAAATTATGTGGTGTTTGAATGGGGGAAAAACACATCAAAGTCAAGGTCAAAAACTTCTAGGACGAATGCTCTGGCTACTGAGCTACATGGATATTTACTCCCTATCTCAACTTCTTTAACAATCCCATACTGCGATATTACAGCTTTCTTCGATTTAATAAGAAAGGTTAGGCAAGTTGGTATTTTTTAGAAACCAATTTCATTTGGATACATGGTGTACAATCAGACCTGAAGTCTAGCTATAAAAATTCGAGATCAAAATTTTCTTTAAAGTTTACTCTGCATACAATGTACTTTACTGCTAGGGAAAATGCTCCACGCGAAGATGAATGTGTATTTTTCTCTCACAAGTTGGCATCTCTTGCTAAAGGACAATATAAGGACTATTTCTTGGAAAACAATTTCAAAATCTGGCCAATAGTTTACGAAAATGTTTTTAAACTTGAATATACAATCATAACAATAAAACTAGATCCAATCCCCTTGCAGCCATAGTTTTGACAAATTAACATCTCTAAACTTAGTGATTGGTTACATCAGAATTATTCCTGTGCTTTTTTTCAAAATTTGTTTAATGGTTTCTAGGGTGTTATTTCAGTTTACTGTACAGCCAAATATGGAAAATGAATCCTGTCAACTGGTGTCCATGATTATAGCCAAATCAAGAATGATTCAAGCCAAATCAAGATACAATGTAGTTGTAAGAATGTTTGTGGAAGATAACATTGGTACAATAATGGCTACGGTTTCTTATTCCCATAATAGACAAATAGGGGTAATTAGCCATACCTCATAGCAAGTCAGTTTTTTTATGAACCAAGGTAGTTCTGTCAATCTTCTATGAGGGTCACCCATGGTCGATTTTGCAAAATACTTTTAAATTCAACCAGTTTTTGACATTCAGGAAGACTGTCTAGAGTTCTTCCTACATGTATATAAATCTTTGTAAAAGATAACCCTATGGGTGTAGGTCAATACTAAGACTAGGGGCTCCATAATGTGAACAGTATCAGCAGAGGACCACTGGGCAATGCTACACACTAATAACCTAAGCTCATGACCTTTTGACTTTGGACAACAAGGTTTTCAAAGCCTTTGGTTTCATGCTCTCAAGTCAATAGCTCCACCTGAAAAAAATTCAGAGCACTCAATGCCAGAAAGCTACTGGCCAAGTTTGGTAAATTCAGCTCAGTAGTTAAGTGTCAAAGTAAGGACTGATAAACTGCTGGACAAACAATGAATAACCAGTCTCTGATCCTAAAAGTTCACCATAAGCACTCTGTTATCAGGTATGCCAAAAGACAACAGACCTTGTCTTGCAATCAAACAAAAAACAAATCTGAGATATTGTTTAGTTTCCAACTTAAAGTTTTATTAGGAGCAACACGACTAGTCTATAGCATGTTTTAGCATGGAATTATATACACACATGTATAAAGGTCCATGGTTTGGTGTGTATGTAATGTGTATTCTTAAGAGTTATGTAAAAGCTATTATCAAACAATTGTACACATAAATGTAACTATGCCAAATATTAGCAAAACAATTATAACATCTCAAATAGCAAAAAATCTGTATAAATATAAAAAGATATTCTTACAAATGCAACCATAGATTTCAGTATATAAAATATAACAGTATAAATAAACATAGTTTTCTTTTTCTTCAGTTTAAATAGGAGACAAAACAAAAATGGCTTCGCATACAGTCCAACCTTCCCGAACAACACCCCTTTAGAGTAACACCCTCCCTAAAAAGACACACATTTCCTTTCCCTTTGCAACAATTAAGTAAGAAATCCATCTCTCCAGAACAACATCTATCTACAATACTGACATTTCTGTGTTCCCAAGGGTATTCGTACTTGAGAGGTTGCACTGTATTTCAAATCAAAAATGAAAAGAGAATTCATCACTGAAATATTCTGCTGACAACTTGACATCATCATCATAGTCATTATCATTCATGTATATACATACAATTCATTTAGGATAATGTGACAGTGAAACAGCAACATAATCCTATATTATCGTATGAATTCATAGAGGTCTTGGCAAGTTCACCCATGGAGAAATCCCAGGGTCAGCCGGGACCATAAACAATCTAAATAAAGAAGTAAATTCATGGATCTATATTATCGTATGAATTCATAGAGGTCTTGGCAAGTTCACCCATGGAGAAATCCCAGGGTCAGCCGGGACCATAAACAATCTAAATAAAGAAGTAAATTCATGGAATAACACAAAGATTATAACAGTTCCTTGCATGCATGTCCTACCTGTTAACACAACGGTTGTAAACTTTTTTGCATCAATTATTATTTTATGTTTTATGTCACTGTCACACTGGCCTAAATGAACTGTACAAACTAACATCATCTTATATGTAAAATGCTGAATGCCGTGCTGGAATTCATTTTGTTTGTAATCGTGCTTATTGGGTCCACCATCCTCTAAAGAGGCTATAATCGGTACGACCCGATGTGCTGGAATTCAATTACTGCAAACTACAATTAAGCAAAGTGAAAATTTCATAATTTGAATTAGGATTTTCTCAGGTATGACTTTCTACTGATATGCAGTAATCATTTATGATGTATATTCGGCAGTAGAACTCTTTAAATGTAAATAAACATGAAATGTATATTTCACAAAAAGTATTAAATTGGTAGAGTGAGGAATTTGTGAATAATAGGAAATTAAGTAATCACATAGTATAGCTGATTTACAGTAATTGTTTATATTCAGCAGTAGATTTCTCTGAATATAAATTCATATGAAATGTATATTTCACAAAAGATTTTAATTGATGAAGTGACAAATTAGCTAAAAAATACGGCAAATATCATAGCAAAAATTACTAAATTTACAGTAAAGTGTTGTATTCAGATATAATATCGAGGAAGACTTAAATTGTCTGAAAGACTTTGTGGCTACTTGCACAATAAAATAAACACCATAAAAATGTATGCAAGGCACTTACAATAAACAAGGTTTATATACAGAGGTTTAATGGTCAATTGTTTACTGATTGACTAGAATGGCAGAGCTCTTGATAAGCTATGTACACATGTATTTAGTTTATATTAATTTATTTTAGCTCGATTGTGAAGAAAGCTTTGAGCTTATCAAGTCACTCTCGAGGCCGCTTCCTGTAAAAACCAGTACTGGTGTCATAATTATGAGGAGGTACGGTCGTGACCTTGGTGGGGCTCGAACCCGCAACATCTGGGATGAGCGACAGACACCTAAACCTCTTCACCACCGCTCCCCTTTACTTAACTAGTCACAGAAAACTTTGACTGAATTTGTGCTCAGTGTGTTATGATATACAAATAAAATTTCTGTTACCCAACTGATAAAAAAGATGCCAGGGTATTGTATTTTCTTGATTCTTGAATGCATTCAAGACTAACAGCAGATTGTAGGCTGTCTATACCGCTATGAGAGAACGAGTTTAAGTTGATTGGTAAATCATAGAACCAGAAGGTCACAGTCTTTGTTACTAAGACGAATGGTTAACATGTTGTTGGCAAAATTTCAACTGGACGAAGTCATGAAAAAGCATTAAGGAGGCGGAAATGAATAAGTAGAAAGGTATTTTCCCATTAAGCAAACAGATTAAATAACCATGCTTCATTGTGCTCAATTTAAAGTCACAAAAAAACCCAACAAAAAAACAGTTCATTGAGTTAAATTTGTGAAATACTCGTTTGGTTCTTGCAAATACCCTATTACAGCCAAAAAGTATGGGTAACAATATTAATTTTACCGACTTCAGATTTTAAAAATCCAGGTACATATATAGCAAAACATTATGAGTAAATACACAATTGTGCCAAAAAGCTTAACTGGAGCTTTGGAAACGGGAAAAATACAGCTCTATGATATAAAATGTAAAGTACTAGTTGATTCCTTCTAAATAAATATATCTAAATTTGTGTATATATATTACACATAATGTACTTCTGATCTAAATTAACTATTCTAAGCAATTCTGGATACAGTGAAAAGCCTGTTGTACGTTTAACTGCAACTACTTGACAAAATATTGGTAGACCTTCTATCTTTATACAATCAAACCCTTTTTTCTAAATAACACCTATATTAAACATAAAAAAAAATTCATGATCTATCTTCACTTTAACAACCATAATAATTTGAAATGACAAAAATATTCAGAATTTTCATCCACCACAACCACCGCAGCCCCCACACCCACCCCCATCTCCACCACCCCCACCATCACCTCCCCCTCCATCACCCCACCCTCCCCCATCTCCTCCTCCTCCACCTGTATCCATATTACTGAACCCATCTAGCCATCCACCACCACCTCCACCACCATCCCCACCTCCACTATCAAAGGCACCCCCACTCCAACCCCCACCACTAAATCCCCCTCCCCCTCCATCTCCCCCACCTGAATCTCCTCCACCAAATATTCCACCTCCTCCACATGCTGCTCCACATCCACCACAACCCCCAGCATCCCCGTCTTCATACCCAAAACTCCACCCACCACCATCCCCACCTCCATCATTTCCATCTGTACCAGTTGTCCCAAAATCCACATCCCCTAAAAATGTGTTAAACTCTTCTCCATAATAGTCACCTCCTGTCAGATCCCCATACATATCATCATAATTATTTGTACCGAGATTTTGATCCGCCTCATGTCCCAAAGTCTCGTCTGGATCATCCCCGCCATAAAGTTCATCCATCAGTGTCTCATGATTAGTTGGCTCCGTCTCCACTTCATCTTCTCCTCCCATCAACTGTGTCATTATATCCTCAGGTTTGGCTTGGTCCTCCCCTCTGTGACCCCCAAAAGCAGAAGCAGTGAACCCTTCCTCCCCCTGCCTATCTGCCTCACAAGGCTCCTGCATTTCAGAACCACTTATAAATCCACCTCTTCCCCATCCTTCCTTCATTTTACCCCTGATGAAATGATTGGACGGTGTCCCAATTAACAGACCTGCTGCCAAAACGAGTGCAAGTTTTTCCGCTTTAATGTATTTCACATTCCGAGTGCCCCGTTTATTCACTTGAGGCTCAAGAGTTTCTCCGGGCTGCCAGTTGGCAGGCCGAGGTTGGAGAAAAACATGCAGCAGTGAAACACAGAATGTCAGAGCTAAATGCTCCGCGATTTCATTCTTTTCTCCATTGACGGTAATTTTACCTATCTTAAGATCAACCTTGGCATCGCCAAATTTGAATCTAAATTCTTCCGTGGCATAGGGGTCTTCTAGGGACAGCAACTCCCATTTCTTTGTCTTGATTTTGTAGAACAGCAGGGTTAGATACCCAGGACACCCGGGGGCTCCTGGTCTGCCAGGTGTTGTACGTGATCCTGGAAAAAAGTACATGTACAGTGCTAATTATGCCGGTGTATTTATAACACTTGCACATTGTGTAAACTGCTATTTCCTCCATACATTTATCATTAGATTTCACAGGACTAAGAGACTCAAATGTTAAGTACTGCTTTTCATAAACACGTAGTTATTAATTAAATAGGATTTGGTAAGTAAATGTAATTCAGACAGGCATCTTGTAAGTCAGAAATGACTAGCCCTTTGTGTAGGGGTGATATGGTAATAAATAAACAAAAACACTCTACCTTTTACATCTGCTAAGCAAACAATAAACAACTGTTGCTTTTAAGGCTTAGTATCTAACATCAGAGTACTATATGGCTTATAATTTTGTTAGGAATGCAGTTAAATTCAGAAATCTTATGGGTTCCTGTCTGATAGCCGAAATTAAAAGCCTAAGTTCTTCTTTCAACAACCAGATTCCTGGAATCACCCGTAATCATCATCACCTTTTCTCTTTCTGTCCCCCCACCCACCCCTGAGGACCATTGACTGCCGTCTTACCTCGTTTAGCGGCTGTTCCTCTCTTGTACCCGTCCCATCTGCCAATCACTATTCCCCAATCACCGTCAGTGTTTTTGATGATCATAGCTCTCTCTCCTTTCTTAGGTTCCAGTGTCACACAGGACTGTAAATCACCTACCTAGATATATAATAACACCAGGTAAGTATGGTACAAATAGATAAAATATCAAATAAGATACAAGTGCTTATCCCGTAGAATAAATTTCGTTGAACTATTTTCAAGGAACTTGTACTGATTCCGACAAGGTAACTTACAAATCAGCAAAAGCTCAAGGGTGACAACTTAGCCAGAGTGAAACTAAAGTGCGCCAAAATCTTCAGTTTCTAAAGGTGAACTTTTGGTCAGAGCTCAAAGAAACAGTCATCAAGAGTAGTAAATACAATTTGCAAGATAATGTTAGAACTACAATTGATGTTAAATAAATATGCTTGAAATAAATGAAAACTGGTAAATGACTTGTATGAAGAAAACTGAATGCCTTACATCCTCTGGTTTAGGTATCTGGTCCGAGCCAAGCACGTGAGCCACAGACACCATCTTGTCATGGTAGAACACTTGTATCGAAGACATCAGCAGAGGAAGGCTATGTACCACACGACAAGTAAACGCCACTTTTCCCTTGTAATCTTTCAACCTGTAACAAGAAAGACATGCGGAAAAAGGTCATTTGAGTAGGCATCACCTTAGATACTGTATACTTCATAGGTACGGATGAAAAACATCTGTGAGCAGGTTTCAGAGACACATTATACATGTTATATAGAACAGTATTTTAAAGTTTTATTTCTTTGAGAGTAGAAAGTTTTTCCTCATGTAAGTCTATCTGAATCTAACTTGGAAAAGGGATGTATTGGGTACATGCTATTCCATCATAAACATACATGTTACAGTAAGGTTACAGACAGAGGTCATATTAAAAGAGGAGCAAAATTTAAGCATATGAAAAATATCTGAAGCTGAAGAGCAAATAAACAGCAACAACAACATGTCCCTGATCCTGGAGAAAAAAAAAAAATGCACAATTATAACTATTGAAGAAGTTAAATATTACTGAGAAAGTAATGGGTTTAATAGGGCTATAGGTTTTCAGTTTGAAATATCCAAAAGTTAGAACTCTTTAAGACATTTCTAATTTAGTGAAAAATCCTACATTACACAAAAGTCATACACAGGTACAATAATTATAAAACCTTTAATCATTTGCCATTCTAGGTCTTGCAAATCCTGCAACAGAATTGGCTGAGTTACTTTGTGATGGAAGAAGTATCAAATTAATACCCATGCAAATGCTGTGGATGAAAAGTGATAGAACATGACCACTGAGATAGAAGGGTCAGAGGTTCTTTTTGTCCAATCTGTCAGAATGAAAGGTTTTCATTAAGTTAAGATCCAAAAGTAAAAAAAACTTTATCATACCTGTGGGAAGCTACAGAACAGTTGTTAGTCACTCCTGGTGGTAACCGTGGCAACGGAACTGGTCCCCATAATTGTTCAATCTGCTCAGGCATCACACATTCCTCATAGGTACCAGGTACCAGCCATAAATCACACTGACCTAATTTTGTTAAGGTCAAGGTCATATCTACAACAGCACCTAGTTCTGTTTCTATATCAACATGGACCTGTTCAGAAACCTTTTGCTTTACTTTAACAAATTTTGCTGCAATTTTGTCCAAGTCTATATGACCTTCACCTACTTGTGTATTTCCATTTGCACAGCATATGAAAGACTGTCCTTGGGTTATCTGCAAGCATAAGTTATCTGATTTTAAACAATGTAAACATTTCCTTACACTTCCACAGTTTTCCCAGACCAGCTGGGGTCCCTTAAGTGTAAGTAACTTTTCTGAAATATCAACAATTTCTTTTTCACCTTGAAACTTCCCAGACATCACAATTACATCTCTTTCTCTGATATGAACTTTGAACTTTGTCAGTGCATCTTTATCATGACCTTGAATTTCTATTCTGTCAAATGTCACATTTGTGTTCTTGGACACAAGATTGAAACAGTCTTGCTTAGAGACGGTATCCAACCTTCCGTCTGGGGGGTCCCCTCGCCACATAGCGCCGTAAGAAGCAAAATGTTCATTGAAAGTAGTTTTCCAGAGTCCGCGGGTACTGGCATCCGATGTGCTCAATTTTGACCCCTCGCTTCTGTCATTTACGCTGTCGTCATGATTCAGTACCCTTCCTAGCAGAAGCTCTGTGACAGATCTATAGCTAGACGAGAAATTCATGTGCGTATGCCACATCAAGTCAATGTCATAACATGGCACCAAAAATGTATTCGGATTTCTGTTCTTTAAAAACAGGAACTTTTTATACCTCTGAAGTCCTTTTTCAAGAAACTTGGTATCTAAGTAATGTGGTAAGGACACTTGGTAGAGAAACATCTTTTGTCTGGAAGCCGCTGCCTCAATGTCATACGAAAACTCAAATGACCTTGACCTTTCATTCTGACATTCATCAACGTCTAGGCCAGTGAGATCAACATTGAAAGGTAAGTCTGGGTATTTCTGATTCCAGTACTGTTCTGACAAAGCAAGAGCGGTCTCATAGAGTTTTCTATCCCACACAACATGTTCAATAACAACACCATAGTTGTTCTTACAGTCTTCTGCGTATTTCACAGGAGCAAGCAGGTGACAGTGCCACACCCACTCTATGTCCAGGGGTCCTGCTAACACCTGAAATATATAGCTACCGCATAAAATACTGAAACACATTAACACTACATTACATGTACTCTGTATCTATAATTTAGTTGTAAAACATTTATCAAACTACTCTAGTACAAATAAATAGCATGCTAGGTTTGCAATAGTTGGCAGTGAAAAAAGTGACACAGGCTCACTGAGTTGAAATCAAATCAGGCAAGTACAAATAATGAAAAATGGTCTAGAATGTGGTAAGTGCGACTCTTGGGTTTTCCTTGCAAGGTGCTACATATACATGATGTATAAGGACAAAAGCGATGGATATATTGTACATTGTGTATTGAAGTGTTATATCATGCAATGTAGTATTTTGTTTGCTTAAATTTCATCTGTCTATTAGGGGTAAAGGCACTTGCTCCCAAAGATTAATGTCTAGGTTAGTTTCCTGTTCTCGGTTCACATTTAAGAAAGGGCGTTACAAAATCGAAAGAGGCAGGTTTTCTCAGAATTCAATAGTTACATTTACCTTCTTTAGTAACGCCATAACGCATCTAGAGCTATCCGAGTATTCCATAAAAAAACTTAAATCAGTTTTTTTTTTTTTTTTTAAATTTCATCTTGCCCAGTTTTAATAAAGTAAACATCATAATTATTTGTATTATATTCTGTATTCTAACCTCATCTTTATGATCTGCAGCTAGTGGCAGCCACAACTCTTTGTATCTCCATATAGCCCTGCGTAACGCTGGTCCCCCATATAGACCTGGGTACTGGTTCACTAGCAACAGAAATTTTACATGTGATATGGCCCCTGTCTTCAGATCCACACCAACATCAATATCTGAGTAACTAGACACTTCCATTATAATTCGCTATCCCTTTGGCCTTCATTTATATAAGAGAGTGCTGTTTCAAAGTCTGAAATAGCAGAAGGTTACATGTTTTCATGTGACAGAGTAAATAATAACTGAATTATATTTAACAGACTGTATGTTAAAATGTTTATATCCAGTCTTGGAGTTACAATCTCACATGATGAATTGATGAAATGATTTGTATATTTCTAAAGGGAGTCAAAGCTAAAATTGGCAACAGAAAGAGTAAAATTTTATTTTAAAAAAGTATTGAAATGACTCCACTCAATAGCTCTAATTTATTCTAAATACATAATGTCTTTTTGAGAGCTCTGTGAACAGCAATAGCCTAGGTGGTAAAAAGAAGAGACAAAAAAAACCCAGGCCACAGGCCAGTAATGCTAGCCCGCTTTTAGCCCAACTAATTGTGTGCAGGGGCTTTTTGCCACAGGCAGACATACTATGAGACATAGATGTAATGTCAGTTTGTAAAATGGGTCTGTCTTGCAGTCTGAATATTGAAGCTAGCCCGCATTAAATCTTGTGATACTACTTTTCAGGCTTACTGGGTACTTGTGCAAGGTGCTTGTCAGATAGTCCATAATGACACCAATGTATAAACATAAAAATGTATGATATAATATGTACAAACATTTGTATGAATAGTAATTCAATACAGTACAGATCTAGCTGCAGCTCTTTGTACCCTCTCATTATCATAAGTTTAGCATTTTTGGTCATGGATGCCAAATTGCACCACAATATTCTAGTTGTGGGCGTTCATAGTGGAGTGCTTGACAGGAAATAATGCTACATCTTACAAAAATCATATGTAATTTAAAGTTTAGGAAGCCAGAACTGTAAGAAGTAAGCTCCATTAACTCCAAGATCAGCCTGATAATAGTCAATTTTCATAATTTAACATTAATGTGAACCAGTTCTATGTTTCAAAATGCATCTCTACATCAGAAACTCAGACACAGCAGTAACTGGGACAGCTGTATTTATTATTTGGTTGCTGTCCGACAACTACTGCACTACGTAAAAGTTTAGTATGCCACATAATTTGCTATTCCTAATTGTTTCCAACGGATCAGAAGTCAGCCGCATGATGTTTTAGCTAATACTTTACCAATTCAAGTGTTTTCTTTTTTCTGGAACAGTAGCTTTTAGCGTCCGTACATAAAAAGTGAAGTTTACAACTTTTTGGCTAAGGGACTTTACTCCGTAAAGACTTCTTCCTCCGTTACACAACACCTTCCGCATCACCAGCTGCTTGACGGACGTTTGACCCACATTTTTGACATGCCAGCGTGTAGACAATTCGGTTTCTGGGTCGTGTGATACTTTCGACCAATCAGAGACGCACATATGGGGGCGCGACCTCTACGTCATTCATTCAATATACTACGTGTGGCTAAAAACCAAAACAGACTGTCAACACACACTTTATTTTCCCGGAGTGTTGAACTTAAATTTCTAAATTCATAGTGTGTTATCGATTGCGCCGCTGTTACAAACCCTTAGTGGGTTGAACGGTTGTATATTCCAGGGAAAAGGATGAATTTTTCGTTTGCTGGGTGTGGATTTTTAGGAATTTATCACGTTGGAGTAGCAAGTTGTCTCAAACAACACGCACCTCATCTGATCAAGAACTGCAAGTTTGCTGGAGCATCCGCCGGAGCAATTGTAGCTTGCTGTCTCATATGTGACTGTTGTCTTGGTAAATGATTAATTTAATATGTAATTTTAATATTTAACAATTATTGAAGTGTATCCTGTTTTGTATTTACCTGTTGGCAGGATTTCTTGACGGGTGTTCGAGTTTTGAAAGCTGGCACGTTACTGGGTAGCTACAGTACGTTTATGCCAGTTTATTTCAACTTGAATTTGCAGAAGCACTGAAATTTTTTTGAATTCATGATGAGTCTTTTACCTGTTAAAAGCAGAACATGGTGTCTTTGTGTATAATTTATTACTTTTATCTTTTTAAGACTTCCGATTTTTGCGTCAATTGCAATATTTTCATTTTTCATATTTTAAGGAATCACTAATTGATGCGGGTGCGTATATAGGTAAATTGAACTTTAAATTTTTTTAGCATCATTTTTAAACTTAATCTTATTTTGTAAAGTCATAAACAAATGATAAATGCATTTAAATATTTGATTATGTTGCGTTTGTAAGTGCCCAACGAATATCTGTTTGGGGTGTCTAGTATCTACACATGTATTTGCAAATGACAGTGAGACATAGAAAGCACACAGTCTCGGCCTGAAAATGTTAACCTGCAAAATTTGTTTGCCTTCGATGTGGAAATAGTGAGTCTACCAATATATGTAACACTCGGAAGCTGAGTTGACATTATACTATAGATAGATAGATATTAAACAGAAAGATCACATAGATGAAGACATAAAAACACTAAACATCTCACAGAAGCCCTTATATCATGTATAATCAAGTCTAATATATGAGACATATGGACAGTTAGATACAATGTATAATGAGGTTATTTTTTATCAGTTATCAATGGTTACATAAACTTTTTTTAATTACTGTTATTAATTGAAATTTTCAAATACACATGAAATTGCTAGTACTTAGTGGAATGACTTACTGGGTTTATATTCTGTGTATTAATTAAGCAAAATTGTAAACTAACTTTCAGAGAAGTTCTTCTGTCTATCAATTTTAATAAATTTTCCAGGGTTGACAAAACTGTCATGTATATATTTTAAAGTACTTCTTAATAATATTTCATATATAATTATATATAAGTTACAACAGTTTTGCAGTCAACCCTGGTAATGCCACTGTCAGTAGTTTCGGAAATGATCACAATGTAGGACTGCCTTTGAAACAAAATGATCCAGAGTTTATTTGGAATAACAACATGACTGTGTATATACAATCATGACATTGAATGTCATACAATCAACATGAACAGTACATGATTGTATATATCTGAGTACAATAACTGCTTGAAACAAAAGACACTTACAAATTTATACAAAGGCACATTAATAATTATCAAGTATGTGACATCCTGAAATACTAAGTTATCTGTTTAAATTTTCCTGCTCAAGAAAAGAAAATATGGTGATCAAAACTAGGAATTGATTTACATGTATATATGATCAGTATTATAGCCTTTGGTAAATGAAATGTTTACATCATGAATTGGCAGCGGTGTAAAAAAATCTTCTCAGTTTCAAAATGAATGTCTGTTACCTCATACCCTGCTGGCTGTAAATGACTGCCTTTGCAGCAAATGTAGATCATGATCAGCTTTTCTCCACAGGAGTTAGTACAGTGCGGTTGATCGTTTTAAACGGCAGCACATGACTGCCTTTGTGGCCAATGTACAAATGTATGTCATGATTAGCTTGCAGTACATTATGTGCTGTCTGATCATGATCTGCACTGTTTCCAAAGGTGATTTTCTGTGGGCACCCTTTTAAATAGATAATGGTAGTTCAGTCCATATTGATGTAGGGACAAGACATCCATTTCAGAACTTTAGCAAGGTAAGGGATAAGTTTAGAAAGACTTTTCAAACCATGAATCAAGATCATTATACACTGATTGAATAAATGAACTGGATTTATTAGGTCTAGTTCTGGCACATATCATGGGGCTTTTGACCAACCGAACCATTTCTCCCATAATGCTTTTAAAATGTCATTACTGGACATTGTTGGTGATATTTATCATTATAATTACTCATTTTATACTGCCAGAATGAACAAATTGATAGTAACACTGAACCTTGTAATCTTTACTGAGGTGTAACAGTTTATTGACAGCTGTCGACAGCTTTAGGCATAGTTAGGCAACCTTATCCCATATAGCAGCTGGATACATGTACCACACAAAAAGGCTAATTTATTCAATTAGCTGACCCTTCCAGTCTTTGTTGCTGTGGTTTCACATTATTGCAGTCTGCATTTTTTTAGGTACAGATCTCTTTGCTTTTATTTGAGAGAAATAAATGTAAAATTACATACATAATTATGTATAAAGATCATCAATTCAAAATTGTCCATGACAAAAATTGAGATTTTAATGTAATTAATGAACATTGATGTTGCAGTTAAATTTTCATTAACGGTTTCAGTTAAATACACAAATTAATATACAAGTTGTGAATAAGCTTATCTCTCCTTTCAATAAAAAAGGTTGTATTTATACTGGTAATTACTGTAGGGTGTACATGTTATCTTGAAATATTGTCAATAAGCCAGGTATAATGTCAAACACAGGTCAAGATTGACCTAGGTCAATAGCTAGGTCAAACTGTCAGTAAGTTTCTTGGTCAGCTGTATAAACTGTTCACATTGGGTAACATGTGCAAAGTCGGTTAATTTATTTATAAATCTGATATAAACAAGACCAAGTTTTACAAGTTATGGGTCAGATTTATACAGCAAATGTAATGTCCCTTTTATCATTTACAGTTCAAAAATCCTAAGTTAAATATTAGAAAAGAAATGTAGAAGACTATAACTTTGTTCAAGGGTACACAGGTAATGTACCCTTGAATAAAGTTATAGTAGAACCCTTGAATAACGTTAAAGTCTTCAAGGGTACACAGTTGTACCCTTGAATAAAGTAACATGTACAGTCTGATATACACGTTCTTTTCCAGCCCTTCTCTAATTCGAGAACAAGATTACAAAAGGTTACTGTGGATCATTATAATGCACAAGTTCAGGGTTGTGCAATGTTTTTGAGACCCTTTGTTTAAGAAATAAAAAGTTTAAAATTACAATGAAATTTACAAAATTCTAAGTGTCATGTGCTTCTGTCTTGTAAAAGAATGGTAAGAAAGTACAATGTATAGAGACAGTATAAAGTGTCACAGATATTAAACTTGAAAGTTGACTACATGTAGCTGTCACTAAATTTGGTTATCGATTAATGTAAACAGAGAAAAGGATTTTGTAATCTACTGTAATTTATTGAAGATAGAATGACAAGTCATTCTGAATGATTTTCTGGTTGGTAGTTAATCAGGACATGATTTTTCCCGTAAATTCATTTATTTCCACAGTTTGTATGGCCTAAAGGATAATTTTGTGAATTCCTTGACATTTAATTGTAATACTGAAGTTGCAACAATGGAGAGGTGTCAGAGCCTGTAATCCTAAACCCATCAGGGATTTGCCCCCCTCCTCACCACATCCCACCCAACTTGGACCCAGTCCCTCAGTCTTCGAATACATGTTATTTGTACATGTATAAAAGCTGATTCCTGCATTAACTGTAAACATACATGTATTGTATGTTCTTGTCTAATACTGAGCTTTGAGTTCACAGTAAGACCAAAATGAAAATTCTGTTTACTTTTAGTTTCCTTTAACATATCTTCTTGGAGCATATTGTGCATGTTTGCCATTATATAAAAGAATCTTTTCTGTAATTGCAGGCGACTGTACCACATTCACACTACGTCTAGCAACGAAGGCGAGATCCTTTTCCATTGGACCTTTACATCCAAGCTTTAAGATTGTTAAGATTCTAAGAGATGCTCTTCGGGAAGTACTTCCGGACAATGCGCATGAGATCGCAAGCGGGAAGCTGTTTATTTCCTTAACAAGGGTCAGCGACAGGGAGAATGTCGTCGTATCCCAGTACAACTCAAAAGAAGAATTAATACAGGTACATGTATAATGTGAAAAAGATCAAATAGTAGTAATTTTAAGTAACGATACTCGGATTAAGACATTTTGAATTGAAGTGTTGTGAAATACATAGTCATTTGTATGTAAGTTAAACCGGTTATATTTTGTGTACGAAGGGGGGAAAAGCAGTATTAACACGATTATAAAATAAATACCAGTGAAATTAAGCTGAGAGGTATAAAACTTAATAGTGCAGAATTAAAGGTTTTTGTTTGCTTTCAGGCTTTGATGTGTAGTGCCCATGTACCGCTGTATTCTGGCCTCGTTCCACCTACTTTTCGTGGTGTTGTAAGTATCATTAATCAAATTTATATTAAAAAAACTTTTTGTTGTAGATACAGGGCTAACTCTGGCAGTTAGCCTATTCCAAAACTGCCTGCTAAAAAGTAAAAATATCTCAAAAAAATATTACATAGGTTACACTCTCTAAGTACAGAAGGTCTTTTGAATGCTACTTGTACCTGAGTAGTTTTAAGTTTGTTAAAAATGACTAGAAGACCAAACAAGCCAGTGCTAGCCATGTAGATTGTGAACAGGTACATCTTAGAAGATTGACTGTCTTTAGAAAAGAAGAATGTAAATTTGAAAATACACGAGATGTTTGCAAAAAATAGCATTATAGTGTAATATTCTCTTTTCTTTTAAACTATTTTTTTGTACATTGCAGAGATATGTCGATGGTGGATTGAGTGATAATATTCCGGCCCTGAACGACGAGACAATCTCTATATCTCCGTTCGCTGGTGAGAGTGATATATGTCCGTCAGACAACACTGCAATCCCTCTTCATATATATCTGGCGAACACAAGCATGCAGTGCTCCATGGAAAACCTGTATCGAATGTCTCGTGCGCTGTTTCCGCCACATCCAGAAATCCTCAGTGACATGTGCCAACAGGGGTTTGATGATACCCTTAAGTATTTACAAAACAACAGTAAGTCCTGATAATAATGAAGTTTGAAAAATACAGCAGTACTATATCTCTAACTAATGTGAAAGAAACAAGTGTGTTTGTATTTCAAGTTCGCACACATGATTTTTTCACAGTGAAGTATATGTTTAAATATTTTAACGCTTGATTACAGTTTGTATATTGTATTGTTTTCTTGAGTTATAATGGACAAAGGACAAAGTGTATAATGTATTCAGCTTTTCTGGATGACTGAGTTTTGCCAATTTTCAAAATAATACTGAACCAAAGGTCAGTGAGAGTATTTCAAATTATTTGAGCTTGGTCACTTTAAATGATACCTTTATGGGTCTCTGTTGTTCCTAGGTTTGAGGTACAAAATGTTTAATTTTATAATTACATTTTCCAGAATTGTTGTCATGTGTACGTCACCTTAGTATACGAAGTGTGATCACACCAGTGCAGGTGACACCAGAAAGTGACACCACTGAGGAGGAGGTGGAGGTGGAGGAGGAAGAGATGTGCGAAGAACATGATTGTTATGACTGCAAGAAGAAAAGACAGGTGGCGCTACTCGACAAGCTACCTCATAAAGTTGGGTCTGGTGAGTACTTCACAATGACAGTCAACGTTACTGACGGACTTGGTCCTTCTCATAACATAGTCCTCATCATGATCCAACCATTGGTACCTGCCAAAGAGATATGTGATGTAGAAATTAGGGCGTTGGCTGTTGAACCCAGAGCTGTAAGATCCAAACCCTGCAGGGCTTCCCCTGACACCCACCAGTGTCACCAAATGCAACAAATACTGAAAAATGGTGAAAGAAATTTGAGACTGATTTTAGAAATTCATGTATAAGCCCAAATCCTAACTATTTACCTGAGAAAAAAACCTGTCATGGTGAAAATATGGCAGGTTTGGTTTAGAAATCCAGTGGCGGCCCAGTCCCTTCCTCAAGCCACACCATTCCGCTAGGTTGGGGAATTCCCAGGGTATCAACTTAAAGGGACTTGTTAGTTTTCAAGGTTTTTTCACCATTTAGCATAAACAAACCTGCATTTTATGATAAAGTACAATGTAAACTATTCAAAGATAAAATAAATTAGATTATGTATTACGTCGATCCTGTGTGTGTGAGTTATACAAAAGAAATTACATGGTACAGTTTTTCTATGAACATGATGAAATGCGTATTTAAAGACCTTCAGCCTTCGTCCATTTAACAACTAAAATTAATGTAATTGCAATTTTAAACATCTGCCCTTGAATCAGAAGTGTCATGAACTAAAGTCATGAAATTAGAAAATTAATATCAGTTATTCTAACCCATACCTGACTCATTGCTTCATTAATTTAAATTGATATGTAAACAGCAAAGTTTCCCGTTGGCGGGTGGTTTGTATAATATCCATGATTCACAGAATTTAATGGGCATTTAGATTGCAATTTTGGGATTAAAATTCCTCAGATACATACGGTGGCACAGAGGTGACATCCGCAACACTTTATTTATATTGTGGCCACAAGTTAGTAAGTTGTGGCCACAAGTTAGTAAGTTGTGGCCTCAACTTAATAAGTTGTGGCCACAAGTTAATAAGTTGTGGCCACAAGTTAGTAAGTTGTGGCCTCAACTTAATAAGTTGTGGCCTCAACTTATTAACTTGTGGCCACAAGTTAGTAAGTTGTGGCCTCAACTTAATAAGTTGTGGCCTCAACTTATTAACTTGTGGCCACAACTTATTAACTTGTGGCCACAACTTATTAAGTTGAGGCCACAACTTACTAACTTGTGGCCACAACTTATTAAGTTGAGGCCACAACTTACTAACTTGTGGCCACAACTTATTAAATTGAGGCCACAACTTAATAACTTGTGGCCACAACTTATTATTGATAGCAGGGGACACGGGGCTAACTCATTCAGGCGGGGATGTTACTTCTACAAACGGTGTTTTCAGTGCTTAGGGCACAGGGCTGAGGGCTGAGTTCATGTTAATCAGGGTGTTATCAAAGATTGGTAGCTCTATAAGTAGAACTGTATTGAGTGCAGGGGACAAGGGACAGAGTATGTGAAGCGGGGATGATACTTATATCAACAATATCACCAGGGTTGCATTGATACTAGAGGGCACGGGACTGAGAAAATAGAACTGATGACATATGAGAAAGTACGGTACGGTTGTGGCCCCAGTGAGGTTCTAACCCGAAACCTCCGGTATAAGCGGCAGACATCTTTACCCATCAACACCACTGCGTTTGTTCGTTGTCCTGTGGTGATGTATGCATAGGTTAATTCAAGCGGTACTTTGAGGAAACCATATGCCACGAGGCGTGTTGAGACTTGGTGGCATAGGGATAACATGGCGGGGCTGCGGGGTAACTAAGTGCTGCGGGGCTTACTTCACGGGGATGCGGTGTAACTAGGTGCTACGGGGCTGACTTCACGGGGATGCGGGGTAACTAGGTGCCACGGGGCTAACTTCACGGGGATGCGGGGTAACTAGATGGTTTCCTCAAAGTCCTTGAATTAACCTATGCATACATCACCACAGGACAACGAACAAACGCAGTGGTGTTGATGGGTAAAGATGTCTGCCGCTTATACCGGAGGTTTCGGGTTAGAACCTCACTGGGGTCACAACCGTACCTTCTCATATGTCATCAGTTCTATTTTCTCAGTCCCGTGCCCTCTAGTATCAATGCAACCCTGGTGATATTGTTGATATAAGTATCATCCCCGCTTCACATACTCTGTCCCTTGTCCCCTGCACTCAATACAGTTCTACTTATAGTGCTACCAATCTTTGATAACACCCTGATTAACATGAACTCAGCCCTCAGCCTTGTGCCCTAAGCACTGAAAACACCGTTTTTAGAAGTAACATCCCCGCCTGAATGAGTAAGCCCCGTGTCCCCTGCTATCAATAATAAGTTGTGGCCACAAGTTATTAAGTTGTGGCCTCAATTTAATAAGTTGTGGCCACAAGTTAGTAAGTTGTGGCCACAAGTTAGTAAGTTGTGGCCTCAACTTAATAAGTTGTGGCCACAAGTTAGTAAGTTGTGGCCTCAACTTAATAAGTTGTGGCCACAAGTTAGTAAGTTGTGGCCTCAACTTAATAAGTTGTGGCCACAAGTTAATAAGTTGTGGCCACAAGTTAATAAGTTGAGGCCACAACTTATTAAGTTGAGGCCACAACTTACTAACTTGTGGCCACAACTTATTAACTTGTGGCCACAACTTATTAAGTTGTGGCCACAACTTATTAAGTTGAGGCCACAACTTACTAACTTGTGGCCACAACTTACTAACTTGTGGCCACAATATAAATAAAATGTTGCGGATGTCACCTCTGTGCCACCGTAGATACAGTCTGTAGTTGATTGTTTGTTTGTTCAGCATGTTCAGTCGGGGTCCAACAGTGCAGACAGCTGAGAAAAAAGCATGATTTTCATAGACATGTCATTCTATTTGTGCATGATCATAGGCTTCCTGGAACGGATTGAAGGTGATTTTTCTTAGCTAGCGAAAATGATTTGGGACCAGCCAAATATCTAAGCTTTTGATCTTGTGGGCTGAGACAAGTTTTTTCTGCATTGTACATAAACTACAAGATTTTGTGTTAGAACAGTAGATACACATCTACGCTTGACACCTACCCTGCTGATGTCAAGTGATGCTGCCTTTGCCACCAGTGCAGATCATGATCAGCCTGCACATCCATACAGTCTGTGATCATGATCTGCACTGTTTGCTATACAGTCAGTTAAGTTTTCAGTGAGCACCACTTCGAACAAGTAATGTCCAAATTCAATGATGAACAAAAAATAAAGCAGGGTTAGATAAGTTGTTACTGCGCATTTGACAAAACAGTCATGTAAATAATTGTAAAATGAATTGCGTTGCATAGATAAATGGTAGTTTGAACTTGTGGTGTGTTGTAAATGTTTACTTATATATACATATGTACAATTTCCTGTTGTTGATGATAGATAGTTAAAAGTATATAAAATGTAACTGATGGCCGAGATCTAAAGTGCATTATAATTTTGGTCAGTTACTATTGTTACTTTGTACAAAATTAACACTTGGTGTCACATGCCATGTGACACTTCATGCCACATAACACATCTTGTGATATTGCATGTCACACACTGTAAAAATGTGAATGGAAGCCTCAGTATATATACTTTCCTGTATTAAATGCCCCCCCCCACCCCATGGACTTCTGTTAATAGTTTGAACATGTACATGCATTACAATGTATTATTGCCAATTTATCCTTACAAACAGTGTAGATCATGATCAAACTGCATTGATTTGTGTCTGATCATAGTCTGCACTGGTCGCTAAACTGTAAGTTCAAGTTAAGTATGAAATCGTGTACAATCTGAGCTTTCTAAAATTGTAATTCTTACAAACTATTCAACAAGACTTAGTGTTGATAGTAGAGTTTATAGACTATTTCAGAGTAGAGTTTATAGACTATTTCAGAGTGGAGTTTATAGACTATTTCAGAACTGTCGTCGAAAGTTAGAATAACTATGTTACCAATAACTTTTAATTTTTGTTACAGCCCTACAAGAGGCGATTGATGATATGAACAAAGGTGTGAAGGGTTATATCTACCGCCACAGGTCGCTACGACTGTTGTCCTTCTTAGCGACGCCCTGGTTCTTGCCCGTTGATATCAGCTATACGTATGCAATGAGGTAATACTCTCCTATTGTACTGTTATCATCTTACAATGTATGAAACACCTAACGGACAGGTGAACTCTGGTTATTGAACTTACGCTGTTGTTCCAGTGCATAAGAGTTATGTTGTACAGGGAACCATTATCAGGCTTTGCGAGAAGCAGGGATCCAGATCAGCAGCCTAATCCGAGTTCCTCATGTTCCCTTATCCATCATTGGATAGCTTAATAAACTTCGAACGATTGCAGTTGTGTGCCACGATGAAATCATGTCTGATCTATTAAATGTACATGTTGTTTATCGCTTTTGTGACACAGTTTGGTATTTGTACCTTGGTACATGTAGCCATTGTGTGTTTATGTATGAAAACAAGTATCTGTAAGTAGACAAGAATATTGTTGTTTTGCATCATTTCATATGTTTGGCCGCAGTATCATGAGTATGAAGCAGCAGAATATTATAATTTTGCTGATATTTTTACCCAGCGGCTGTCATCTATATATAGATGTTACTACATATACTGGGCTTTGTCTACACAGAACAAAATATAACTTACATTTGAATCGATTTAGTATTTGGTTAATTATTTTCCGTGCGGGAACAAAGTAACTTAACCTTTATGATAGTGTAGACACGTGTATCTGCCTTTGTAACCTGTGTAGATCATGATCAGAGAGGCTCATCGGTGAAGTCTGATCATGGTCTGCACTGTTTACTATTCAGTCAGTTAATTAGTGAGGACTCCTTTGATATATAAATGTGAACCCTCGAAATACATTTTAGAAATTGAGCATGGTTAGGGCACTGACTATGTTTGCAGGAAAAATACGCATGGTGTCGTTCCTTGCCATTTAGTATCCAAGTGTTTTTCTGCATTCCAGGTTTTTAGAGTATCTACCCCATCTGCCATATGATGTTCAAGTGATGTACCGAGAGACCGCTGATCTCTTGCGATATCTTGTATCAAATATACGTCATAACAGACGCAGATACACTGCCCGGTGAGTGACCACAATCAACAACCTTTTGTAATAGCGCACTTATCTATAGCATTTTATCTAATCATGAAATTAATCGTTGGTCATCTGCAGTGACCTTAATTTTTAACCAGGCTGTTGATACGGTAGGTCATTTGAAGTACAAGGTAACACCTAGAATATAATTATTTTGCAGTGTTCATTTTACTTAACAAAAGTGTTTATGTTGATTTAAACATTGCAACTGCGTAAACAGATAAAATTGTAGGTTTACAAAACAAACTGGCCCTACCTAGAAAAATTTTCCACTTCTGTTTAAATTCTAAACTGACATAATTAAAATACATGTGTACATGTTTAAATCACTTTTGTACGTATAGTTTAAACTTGTCCAATGCTTTCATATTCCAGCTGTTTATGTTTTCGTGCGTATTTCTAGATTCACATGCCAGTTGGCTATAACAGAGGTGAACTACAACCAGATTGAGACGGATATTTACCCGCAAGTGTCTCCACAGTCACATGTCATCCATCATCCGGTACCTCCAAATTACCGAAATCTCAACTTGAATTTGCTATGGATCTTGACAGTGACCTCAAGAATCAGAATGGTGCTGAAGGTGGCGCTCTGCCTGACGCTCATAAACATATTGACCCAGTTCATCTGTTACGCCAACAGCGGCCCAGGAGCGATAGTGCTAGTGGTAGATTGAATTCTCAGGGAGCTCCGAGAACTAAAAAGGAACACATAGACGACAGTGGTATCTATGATACATTTGAACAGTGCTTACATGTCACAAATCAAATGGAGTCTGTCATGGCGTACTACTATGAAGACGAGAACAACAAAGGTTGCTACAGGTTTGAGGAAATTTACACCTTTAGAGAAGGTGAAATTGACTTTTCCAGTGTGAATTGCCCAGATGACGTTGTGATGGGGATTCCTACTCGTGCAAGAAGCATGTCACTAGGACATCTTCATATGAAAGAAGATCTTGAAGAGTTTGTGGGTCTAAGGTCGGACGTAGTGGCTAAAGAACAAGAGCACTCTGACAAGTCGTAGCAAAGCTGGAAAACATAATTTCACTTCTATTGTTCAGAGGGTAAAGGGCAAAGCTATGGCAACCAAGACTGTTACATTTGACTGACGCTGGTGGTATGTCTTACATGAGATCATAGTAGATGGATGAATGAGGAAAAGCAAGAAAATGTGATAACTGACTTCTCAGGTATTAAAACTAAAGATTCTGGCCCAGGAATGACTGTCAAGAGAGTTGTACAGAGACGCTCTTCAGGTGCTACGTTCATGGTTTTCTCAGGGGACAAGCTGCCTTCTTGATGGAAACTAAGAAATTTTGTTGAACAATAGATGTGTGATGTACCTTTGAATACATCAGTATATTTAAGATGACCTTTCACAGTTATACAGGTTTCTTTTACTACGGTATTCCTTTGACTCTTATTTTTGGATTTAAATTAGTTAAGGATTGATTAACTTTTAATCTAAGAAAGCCAGCATGGCCTTCCAAAGTAAAAGTAGTTCAGCAAGTTGATGATGTACCAAACCTTCCAGAAAAAGTAGTCCGGCAATTACCTCCCATAGGAAAAGTAGTCCATCAAGTAGATGATGGACCAAACCTTCCATAGAAAAAGAAGTCCAGCAAGTAAATTATGGACTGAACATTCCATAGAAAAAGTAGTCCAGCAAGAAGCAACCAATAGACAAGGGTCACATGATCAACCATTGTAGATACGGGTCGTACCGATTATAAACCTCAAACGAGGATGGTGGACCCAAAAAGCACAAATACAAACAAACCATCGTAGATATTAAGAAAATATGGCATCCTGTTACTGGGTGCTAAGACTAACAGGATAACTAGTTACCTAGGTACTGTTTTTGTTTAAACATTTAATTGGCTTAAGGTTATTTTTAAATGTATAAACATGTTTATTTAAATCATCAATGCATGCTCATATATTTATTTTTCATTACACATTGTACATAGATCATGTCACAAAAATCAATGCAATGCAAGTGCCTAAATGTGCTACCATGTAACATACATTATTTTATATATTACCTCCGCCTCTTTAATATATTTACTCCTCCTACCTTATATGTTAACTCCGCCTATATGATATATGAACTCTGCTTTGTAGATATTTGTAAATCATAAATTTCCAGTCATTTTAATTCTATTTCTAAAGAGAAACTTAAAGGTAGATACCTTTCAAAATGGCCACTTTATAACACACTTAAAGTACAGTTAATACTTTGAAAACATGTAACAAATAACTTAGACTGAGTCGTTTTCTTATAAGGATAAAAAATGAAAATAAAGTCACAAAACAGCTGATTATCAATTGTTTACCAGGGTAGTTATAAAAGATTTTAACTATATGTAGTAAAAGAGGTATAATACGGCATTTGTGCTTCCTTGCCATGGAGCTAGCTTTTATGGCGACGTGATTGAGTGTCTGCTTAAGAAACAAGAGGTCCGGAGTTCGAATCCAGCTCTGGAGCGAAATGACTTTTCACGGTTACATTGGCGTCCAACGTGGGCCTCTATACCTCTTAGTCTACTACATATATTTATCTTATTTCAATAGAAATAAAACTGTTAAAACAGAGTCGTATATTTCAGTCGGAGATTTGGTGGTATTCACCTTTCTAAATATAAAATTCAGGACTTAATGTCTTTCTTTAATTTTATGATGGTCACTTCGAAAGGTATTATCTCTTTAAAATATTTATGTTTTAAAGAAAAAGTCAAACTGTCTGTCACACATTTGTTACAAGATTTCATTGTTTCAAGTCAGTAATATTTTAGATTTTATAAGTTTCAAGAATAATTTGCTTTAACTCTCCTTGCTTGTGATCTACACAAAGTTCTATGCAGTTTTTTCCCTCCGTCTGTTGTTGGTGTATGTGTTTTTTTATTTTCTTTGTTTCTTATTATTTGAACTTTTATAATATTTTGTATCAGTCTAATTTCTATGCCAATAACTTTATATATCTTTATTTTTATTTTGCCATTGAAACATTGTATTTTATTTAAGAAAATTCTTGTTAAAAACACAAAGTTTATTTAAACAGAGTGTGAAATTCAGTTTTTAGAGGTAATGCTTTTAGGCAAAATAAGGTTATCAGGCCAGGAAATATTTTAAACAGAGCAGAACAGAATTTATCTTGTATTTCACTGTGGTATTTTGCAATACAACATGGGGTGTTATGGAAAAATAATAGACAAACACGCTATAGACAAATACAATGTACAACGCTTCCAGTGACCAAGATGATATATGTGATCGGACTCTTTGGTTTTTGTCAGATAAAAAAAAAAACCAGTGTACAATAATGTTGAATACTGTAGGTTAGTTGAATGTTTATTTTTAGGCTTAAAAGATTTTTTTAGATGGCTTTCTGGTAAGAGATTTCTTTTTGGTATGTCAATTAAAAAGACAGTACTGGGTATAGTTGAATTGTAAAACAACAACAGCTTTACAGGATTCAAAGTTTTCAGTTTTCCACTTAAATCATGTTTCAATACAGATTTCAGTATACATTGTAATGGAAATAGGTATTTAGCGCATTGATTTGACATGTTTTGGAATATGTTACTATTGGTATAGATTATAAAATTGTGCAATTTTACTGACTTCGCATTTGAGATCTAGGGGGAATGGAGCCTGTCCCAGAAATGATGGTTAGGTAAACTTCTGGTATGTAAGATAACTACATGTACCGACCGGTACATGTAGTTACTGTTGAAATGGACATCAAGTCCCAAGAAATGAAAAGGAAAATGTAGTCTCTATAATTATGATGAAAGTGCAAAATTAATAACACGAGAAATTTTCAACCTGGATTTTTTTCTGAAAACGGTCTCTTTTTATAGTACAAAAGTATTATAATTTTTCTTTCTTGGGGGTTTAATTACTGTTTTAACAGTACTTCAGTTATTTTCAAGTGGGCTGTTTACCTAACTACCATTCTTTGGAAGTTCCTGAACTAGACTCCCGTACGTGCTTTCTCAGGACCGGTGGGTAGCGGCGCTTGAACCTATCATTTTCAGTCAGTGAGAAGTTAAGTGGTTTCAAGTCAGTGTCATTAACAACTCGACCATATAAGTAGGTTGACTATAAATATCTGGCTTGTATTATAACATTTATACATAATTATGTAGTTGTTACTTGTTTTCTATTTCATCTACATTTTTACCTTTTTCTTCTTATTTATTTAGTTTTTATGTACTGTTATGTAACTGCACGGAGTGTCGCTTATAATTTTTAAGTACAACCTGCTCTTGAAATAACAGAGATAACCGACTTTTGGTTTGATCATTTGTACTGTATATAACCTTAGCCTTTCACAGTCTACATCATTCCTATCCTTTGTTCGTAAGTCAGTCAATTTTGGTTCAATATTTGATAAGATATTGTCACGGACCTATATACACATTTATATAGGTCCGTGATATGGGACATGAATAAATTTGTGTCAAACATTTGTACTAAAATTCAGCCTAAAATATTTGAAATCTCTGATAAGATTTGAACTCTGTAACAAATGTCAGACCCTTTTTTCAGTACAGAAAGGTAAACTGTTGCATAAAAGATTTAAGGTTAATCTTCGGAATGAAGCAGGAATATTTATCTACATTTCTGACTATATTCTTGCTTATTCCCTGCTACTTTCATCCAAATGTAGAAAAAAGTTGACCAAATATCACATTACATTTGACTCTCGAAATGTAAATTGCATCATATTTTGTGCAAAAAGAGGTTTTTGCCCTATCGCACAAAATGTGATTTATATGAAATGTGGGAATTTTAAAACAAAAAACATGCACAAGGTTTATATTGTCATTTTTTCTAATGGTTATTATTTCACTCTGATGCTGTGAAAGAGGAACAGGTATTGTAATGGGTTCAGTATTGATTTTAGCTGCATTTTGCCAGTCATAACCAGAAACAGACATTTGAAATGTAAAACTAATTCATCTATGAACTAGTGCTCTATGCACTAAAAGTAAGCAATGGCAGAAGTTTTGATGCAAGTTTACTGTAAATTAGGTAATATTTGTGATGTCTTAATTTTCGCTATATCTTTTTCGCGAATTTCCAACTTCGATAATTTATAACTGGCCAAAGATTCATTTCACATAGATTTACTACTAGAGAATTGTCCTTTCGCAATTTTAAAATTTGCAAACAAGTCTGTCTGCTCACAAATCAACAAACTTGCGTCAAGTGAAAATTATCTAATTTACAGTAATTATAAAATCCCGTATTGTCAAAAATTACTTTAACCCCTCTATCTATAGAAAATAAAGGTATTGTTGAAAGACACGTGTACACGTTTTTGTTAATTATATAATTTGAAAACTTTCCTGTTTTAAGTATTTGTTTTTGGAAAGTGTATAATTTTTGTACTTCATGTTGTTACGTTTTTACAGAAATATTAAAAATCATGTTTGAGTTGATATTACGAAAGTAAAATATATTAAAGATGATCCATAGTTTTGTTTAAATACTCTTTGTATGGAAGGCCTCTGTGGTCTCAATGTTTAACCTTTTCCCCGCTAAATTTCTAAAATGGACCTGTCCATATTGAAATCGGGACAGTTCGATTACTTGTTCAAAGGGGTGCTCACTTTACTTTACTTTCCTTGGTTTATAAGGTCTGAGCCCCATAGCCCTTAACGGCTTCTACGGCCGACCCCAGCAATTCTACCATAATACTGTTAAACTAAATTGTCAAAAAGGAGATATTTTGGTAGGAGGTGCCACCTTCCTCATTGCCAAAGGATTTTAATTTTACGTGGCAAATGAAGGTTAAAGCTGCGGCAAATCCTGCCTAGATAGCTTTTCCCCTTGAAAGGGTAAATAGAGGTGGACCTTGTGTACCAGGTCCTTTTTGTTATATATTAAATTGTTTTTATAATATAACAAAAAGGATCTTGTGCTCACTGAAAGTTTACTCACTGTAAAATAGTGCAGACCATGATCAGACTGCACGGGTCTCGCGTGATAGCAGAAGAGGTATATATAAACTGTTGGGAGTCGCACTCAGGTCTGCTTCTTTGTTGTAAGCTCTAAGAGCTGAAACTCTTACTTAGATTCTACTATGCTACTAAGTTGACTTGCATTTTGCATAAATAACGACCCTTTTGTACTTAGAAAAACAGATTTTGTGTTTTGGCCATTTTCACAGAAAATGTCAGATGAGCATCTGCAGCAGCTGGTGGTCCTCTATTCTACTTGGATACTTAAAAGAGACATTTCAGTTGACTTTATTTGCTAGTTTTTTTTGCAAAGAACGTAATGTTTGATATTTAGCGAAAATAAACTCAAACTTGAAAACTTTGGTTATCCTGCAGTGCAGTTCACACGGTCACCAATGATAACGTTTCTGATGACTCTGCAAAAGGCCAACTTGACCGATAAATGTTTTACACTGTCTGCCATTACACCTTGATCTTTGAAATATGTCTAGTGAAGTAGATCTGTTCAATACGAGAACCACGCGAGGTACTTGACACGTACGATTAGTCTAACAAATCGGTGAGCCGAATGAAGTAGGCTAACATATGGTATGCCTACATATAACGTAATAAAACTTTTCATGGCCGTATCGTATCGCAAAAATAATATTTGTGCAACCAGGTCCCTATGGTGTACATGTCATGTGGAGGCGCTTGGTGCGCATG
>JAFMSR010000010.1:49333915-49364308 GCA_022818135.1 Saxidomus purpurata
AAAAAACATACCTTTTGGAACTAAATGATTGAATGATAATAAACCCAGAGCAATATAGCAAACACTTTCCCCGAAGTTGAAGTGGCAAAGTTTTCTTGTAGGTTGTTCTACAATACGCAGGAAAAGAAATCTAATTAATTTATCTTTTAACACAAATTGCTGAATTTCAAGGGAGATATTGATTTCTATCCCCCACTGCAATAGGAAGTACATTAAAATTTTGTAGTGGAAAAGCCATATGCATCATAATGTTTGTTCGTTAGTGTGAGACCTTTTGCACATTCAACTGGAAACAATCATACAGTTAAGCATATATTTGTATGCACAATGATAGGCAATAACAGATTTGCATGAAGACTAACTAGTATAATAACAAGAGGGACATGATGGCCCTATACCACTCACCTGGCAAACATTGGGTATTATACAAGATTAACAACAGTGTTGTAGAAAATAAAGACAAGAAATAACCTATATTGCTTATGTAAATAAAGACAAATTAGGTTATATTGCTCACCCAAGTACAAGTGCACTAAGTCTTGCCTGGTGGTGTGGTCAATTTTGACCCTAGAGGCATGATTTGAACAAAGTAGGTGGAAGACCACTAGACAATGTAACATACCAAATATCTTAACTCTATGCTTTGTAGTTTAAGAAAAGAAGATTTTTAGATTTTTTCTTTACCAAACGACCACCTGGGCATGTTAAATTTTGACCCTGGGGGCACTTTTTGAACACAGTTCAACACACCTTGAAACACCTTGTGGTTTTGGAGAAGATGTAAAACAAGTGAACCCCTAGGCGGGACCAAATTGGTCCTAGGGGCATGATTTGAACAAACTTGGTAGAGGTCTACTAGACAATGCTATATACTAAATATCTTAGCTCTAGGCCTTGTGGAGTTTGGAGAAGAAGATATTAACCTAGGGGTCATGATTTTAGCAATATTGGTAGAAGTCCGCTAGGCAATGCCAAATATCTAATCTAGACCTTGTGGTTTCAGAGAAGAAAATTTTAAAAGTTTTTTCTATTTGTTTTCTATTTATTGCCATAGAAACCAGAGTTCTGCATGGAATGGATTTCTTTGAAAACGTTTGGTAGAGCTTCATGCAAGAAACATCCCTACCAAGTTTCATCAATATTAACCCAGTGGTTTCAGAGATGTGGTTTGAAGCAAAATGTTGATGGACACCAGACGACGAACAATCATCCATCCTTAAAGCTCACCCTGGCAAAGCGATGTGAGCTAAAAAAGTACAGAACACTGTAGCTCTACAAACTAACAAGTAGGTCAGTGGGTCAAGTGACACTGGGTTGCTAAGGGGTATGCTTTTGACAATCTTGGTAGAAGTCCACTAGGCAATGTTACATGCCAACTATTTAAGCTCTATGCCCTGTGGTTTCAGAAATTTTCCGATAGAAACCTATGTAAAATCAGGCGACCCTCTGGGTGTTGTCAATTTTGACCCATAGGTCATGATTTTAGTAGCTACAATGCTACATGCAAAACATCTAATCTCTTGGCCCTACAGTTTTTGAGAAAAATTTCATATTTGCTGTCATAGCAACCAGAGTTCTGCTTTGAATTGAATTCGTTGAATAACTTTGGCAGAGCTTTACACAAGGGACACTATCCAAGTGTTTTCAGAGCAGATGGTCCCCAGTTAGCAGTCTTAATAGCTCACCCTAGGTAGAAATAACAAGAGTTACTGCCCTTTAAATTGAAAATGTGTCATAACCTTGTTGCTTATATTGTAGCTAGGAATAAAAAAATGTGTGTACAAGTGTACAGGAAAGAGCTCATGGACATATGCAATGATATCAGATAGACCATATTGTAAACTGATTCGCAGTGAGATAGATTTCAACCTAACATATTTAACCTTGATTGGAAAATCTTAATCAGGTGATAACACGGTTTTACTTCATTATTTACCAATTTTCATGCTTCTGGTACAAGTAAGTGATTTTCAGTAATTATTGAGGTTTGACCATGTAATAAGTAAACAAGAAGTTGCAATAATATTAAGACATCAATTGACTAACTGAAATGTTTTACAAGTCCTTCCTTTTTAGTGGCCACATGCTTTTATGCCCCCGAAGGGTGCATATTAAAATTGCACCATCCGTCTGTGCGTCCTGCCTTACATTTTTTCGTGTCCGGGCTCTAGCTTTGTCATGCATTTAAGGATTTTGAAATAACTTGGCACAAATGTTACGCACATCAAGATGATGTGTTGTGTGCAAGACCCACTTCCCTACCTCAAAGGTCAAGGTCACAGAGTTTGAAGGTAATGGAATCCTCTATATATGCACACATTCGTGTCTGGACTGTAACTTTGTCATGCATCTATTGATTTTGAAATAATTTGGCACAAATGTTAAGCACATAAAGACGAGGTGTTGCGTGCAAGACCCACGTCCCTACCTCAAAGTCATACTTAAGAGTTTAAAAGTAATGGAATACTGTATGCATGTAACTCTGTCATGCATAGGATTTTAAAATTACATGGCACAATTGTCAAGCACATGGAGAGGGCAGACTGTCAGACACCTCTTTCGGGGGCATTTGTCACTTGTGAGGGACAGCTCTTGTTTCTTTCTTACAAAGAAAAGATTCTCATTTCTGATTTTCTGTTGATGAGAGCTACTCTCAAAAGTTTAATCCCCCACATATCAGACAAAGGCTTTCACATTTTGGACATTTCAAAAATAAAACCTGGACAAAGAATTCAATGTTGTCAAATGTACAAATAATTTGTCATCTTGATTATATTGTTTTAGTACTAAATAAGAATTCACACCAAGTTTCTAGTACATTTTTATTTTGTACACAATTATCATGTTATTTGATAAATCAATGTAATTTGTATCAAAAACTGTTAATACATAATCTATATGCTGTATGTATACACTATTTATCCATTTCCAATGGAAATGCAGGGAAATATAGCAAATGGAAAGAGATATATAGATAAGAGATTCCAATCAGTCACTGACACAGACCTTTCAGTTAAGTACAAAGAGAACCCCTTGAGACAATGAGCAGAGGTTAGTGAGTAAACTGAAAACAAATTCGGAACCTTTAGTAGACTGGTACAACCCATGTGACTTGAAATATCATAAAATTAATTATCGTATTCTTTTCTTTTTAAAATCATTAATGGATATTCAATTTCCAAAATGAACTTTTTGCAGGGTGCATTTAGTCCTGTAGGGAAGTTATACCCCCATCCCTCCACACACACATTAAGATAGACTTGTCTGGATTGTTCATAGTTGTGTTTTGTAAAAATTCACTGACTGAATATCAATCAGTGAAGATCATGACCATTAGCAAAAGCAAAAATATCCGAAGACGGTGGAAATACATGTAAACATATTTTAAACGGAAGATCTATTATCCTACATGCCATTATATGGCTACTTTCTCCGAATAATCAAAGTAGGAAAAGAAATGATGCTATATAAATCCTTCATTTCAACTGTACTTCTGGGATGAAATCTTCGTTAACGAATTTAAAAGTAACTTCAGATTAGTATACCTCTACTCAATTTTGGCAAGTTTAAATTTGTCACAGCACATACTACCTATTTATATTCACTGGCGGTCGCAGAAGTTTCTATCTACATGCACAAAAGCTTCATTAAATCATCTTTTCGAGAATTCAATGCAAAAGAGTCGTACGTCTTTCTTTATTTCATATAACCCACGACTGTTTTGCTTTGAACCCTTGTTTTGAGTCCTCTAGTCTATAAATGAACAAAAAATTGCACAATTTGGTCAGGCAGTCCACACACGTTTTACGGCCTACATATTTCACGTTTCCGCTGCATGTTTATACACAGAATGGTAGGCGTTTCTCAACAACGCATACGGGAAGCACGACTCCAGTAAATCCATTGTAAGGAACGGAGATTCTTGTACAATCTGTAACGACAAAACAAACAGAAAGATTACGTGATTGTGTTTACAATTCCTTAATTTTTATTATCTTTGTGTTCATTTATTGTCTATGAACATCAGATACCAGTAATTTCCAAAAGGAGTTGTTGTACCAGTTTTAACGCCTGTTTCACCCGTATTTCAGTCAGTTTATACAGATGAGCAGTTAAACTTACCATTGTATAAAGAGGCATGGTGGGTAGCAGGGCTCGAACTCATGACCCTCAATCAATGAGAGGTTACAATGATTTCAATTCAGCGACATAGAGGCGGTTATTACCGGTAGCCGGATTTATTAAAACCAGAAGAGTGAAAGAATGACCAAATAATAAACAACAGACCCTAACAGTAATAACCTTTCGAGGCTTTTTCTATAGCACTTTTTATCAATGTTCTGCACCCTGCCCTTTTTCATACCGCCCCCTGCAAGGTGCCCTTTATGCTACTTGTCCCCCTACTGCCACTTGCCACCCTCAGATAAGAAGGAAGAAAAATCTTGTCAAATGTTTCTCAGACTTTAAAAAGAATTCCTGTAAAATTGTTACACATTTTTAAAAGCAATGGCTTTAATTCTAAGTCATATTTATCTATTACCTTCAAAAAGAATTTCATCTCACATAACTGGGCAATATTTAAACACAAACTGTATGTCAACAAAATGAATAGTTCCTGTAACTTAACTAACATTTAATAAGATATATTAACTATCTCTGACCTTGTCAAGAAGCAAGTAGACTGATTCTCTATTCTTCACAGCTTCTTTCTCACTCTCCTGTCCCAATCTCAGCAGACTTGAAGATGCCAACTGTAACAAGAAAACAATCATCAAACATTTCAACAGTTTAAACATCAGTTCAATTAATCCCTATGTGATGGTATGTACTCAATTTAAGCAAAGTTCTTGTTAACAGCTTGTAGATACACAGTGTAACTTCTATTAAGTGATAAATTGTTGGATTTAACAATAGTGGCTATAGTATGCAAGAAAGTTCTTGATTTAGGTCGCCACTTACACATTATTATGTAAACATATTTATATCAATTCTGTTTATTCTGGATCACATAATATGATTGAACCTGTGTTAAGAGTCCCCTAGATTAAGGAACCAGCTTTTGGATACAAGTAGAGTGGCAACTTAAAGTGAACAGCTGTTAAGTACAGGTGTTGACGTATTACTATCAATTGGTTTGCATAGAACAACAACAACGACAACTAGTGTGACAGTCAACTCCACATATAATGAACTTTTTTTAGCCAATTAAATTTGTTCCTTATATCTGGTGTATGTTATATCCATATAGCATTTTCATATTAAATAAAGAAGGGAGAAAATTTGTTCCTTATATCTGGAGTATGTTATATCCATATAGCATTTTCATATTAAATAAAGAAGGGAGAAAATTTGTTCCTTATATCCAGAATTTCACTATATCCTGAGTTGTTATATATAGAGTTTACTGTACCTGGTTTGTTAAGGAGACTGCTTCCACAGGTCTAGCTGTATGTAAGAACCCAGGCAATTTAAATTCATATCGTTAAAAGACTGCACTTTTAGTTAGATATTTGTGAATAAACTTACAGCTAGGAACTCCTGTAGTCTCTGCTCCGTATCCCCTGGTCCGTGGAGGTAAAACAAAGCACCTGCTAACTGATTGATTGCTTTTGCTAAACAATGACTGTTGTTTAAGTGACCTGTAAAACAATGAATGTTGATCAGAAGCCATTGTATACAAAGTGAATGTAATTTTCTTTGAATACATAACAAAATAGAAAATGAGAAAATACTAATTTAACAGTGACAAAGGATAAATCTAAATTTAGTAAGTCAACAAAATAAAACCCTCAGACGCAAACTGCTTTTTGATCACATAATTCAACTAACTTCTTTTATTAATTGAAAAAAACACACTAATTGGCAATAAATCATAGGCCTGGCATAGAAGCTCACATTGACTAAATACCTCAATGTTACTGATCAACACTTAAGTTACAGTTAAATACATGTAATTGGATTTATCTACGAAACTAATTCCTTGTGCTTGAAATATTTTATACTCACTTGTAATAATTTATGAATTAAATTTGTTCATATTTCAGTTTAGACAGCACCATTCATTATTCATTTTAAGACTGAATGAAAATTTAAGAAAACTGCGGAATGACAAGTTTAGACCATGATCAGACTATGCTACACTTCACTGGTACACTGGTCACAGACAAGGATATTTGTCATTTCAGCATGGCAAAGTGTTAAACTATTATTAAATAACATACCTTCTACTGAAGCCACGAAGATGGATTTTTGTTCAACCCTCGCCAGTTTTGGTATAGATACCGCTACAAACACCATCAGCAAGCACGCTATATCATACTCACTCTCCGGATGTTCTAAAATATTTAAATTTACCACCATTTTAGAGAAAAAACTCAATATCGGCCATGTTTCTTGCTTCTTCCAAGTTGTTAGACATGTATTTCGGGATTTCTATATTCAGTGCTGTTATGAATATTAATCTAATTAACAGATTTCTGCACTTTAAGCATGATGGGTGCATGTGATGACAATGTATTCAATGAGCAGTTAAAACAAAGTATCTAGGATAATTACTAAAGTGACACCATACTGAATTTAGATATTTTACTATGCGGTTTGAGTTTAGAAGACCAGGTGCATTTATTAGAAGAAATACGGTACCCACCATTTTTCTGTTGTCGGAGAACCTGTACGAGCACAGGGTCAATACTGCACGGCAAACCTGCTGACGATGCCAGTTCACTGACCATCTAAAATACAAAAAGGACAACTTGTATACTTCGTCTGAGCATCAAAACAGTCTGTAGACTAAATTGAGGGAAACTAGGATGTGTAAGTTACAAGGAACATATAAAATCTCTCAAACAAGTACATTGTATTCTATGTAAAAACTAACTTCATTAACTTTGGACAGAAAAGGTAACTTAATGTAATTCTGACTGAAAACTAACTAATTCTCAGATGGATCGAAATTTGCTATGAAATAATATGTAGTACAAAATCCTACATGTTTGTACAACATGAAATATGCCTTACATTACAGCATCTATCTATTATATTCAGCACGGTAATTTATATACAAAGTAACTTAAAGAGATTAATCCTAAAAATAACTATTTTTTTACATTCAATTATCTATTGGAGATATTTAGTATTAATTTCTATTGATAAGATGGTGAGAATTTCATCTGAAATTTCCTCTCCAATAGCAACATTTATTTGGAGTATTCATTAAAAAGTTTGTTATTTAAATGTAATCATTAATGAATAAAGTAAGCTTAAAGCTCTAGCTAACACAGCGGGATGTTTGTTTTCCTTTTCCTCTGTAAATTAATAAGAAATTCTAGCATGAAAACAATTCCTTGAGGTAAAAGACTTTGCAGGTGAGTGAGTAACTGTCAAATATCTGCAGGGGCGCCACTTTATTCCAGCAGGACAAGCGATCTGTTCAAGGAAAAACCCGTCTGCAAAGAGGATAAAATCCATCTTCCCCAGGGTGTTGGCACAACATCCATCAAGCAAGACACACTCATACTTACAGTCACACCAGTACGTAACAACCACATGCAGGACAATAAAGATACACTGTGTTTCCTTTATATAATTCAACGATAATCAATGAGGCCTGACTTCTCAATTACGCGCAGCATTTTTACCATATGCGAATTAATGAACTCAGCTTATAGATCATTTTATACCCTGATCTATAGTAATAAATTATGTTATAACTATCAAATTTTTTATCTGATCAAAACAATTGAGATTGGTCATTTCCTTCTATAAGAATCTGGTCATTGATCCCGGGTGTACGGTACTACAGTCATATTTTCTAATTGATAGTTTTGATCAAAGTGTAAGTACATGTATTGTGAATGCAGAGATCTACCGGTTAACTCACAGACATTCTGGATTTATATCAAAATGTGATTTTGTGGGTACTTAAATAAGTGGATTTAATTTTTTTAGATATTTTTTTTTTTTTTATAAAAAATGGTAATGTTTTACACTTTTCCAAAAGAAATTTGAACTGGTGGATTGACCTACCCTTGAAATACACAAAAATACGTCTGCCGTGAAATGTTAATGGTTTCGCAGTATTCTGATTAAATACCTTAGTTTTAGTTGAATATATAATATTTAAATTGGCAGAGACACAATCTGTACAAACAACAAGATGGAGAGACAACATTACTGGATGCCAAAAGGAACAGACAGCTTTTTCCTTTAAGCGCATAAAAAACCAAACGTGATGTTCAATCCATTGGCACAAACCACTGAAAAACATGCAGAATTAGGTTCTTCTCATCATAATCATACAGTCATGTTTTTCTATAAGAAAATTTTATTCCATCTCTGCTGCCAATTATTATTCAAAATATGACTCTAGTCACAAGTTCTTTCATACACCCTTTCAAGAACATACAAATATCACTCTAAAGTTAATCAACTGTGCTTAACTACTGGTTAATGTTACACAGTATGCCAACTTTTTTACATCTTGAACAGTTTTCATTTTAACTACAAATTAATAATTGACTAACTAGATCTAGCTACAGCTCCACCAACTAGCAGTATCACTGAATGCGATTCATACCCCCAATCAAAGTGCCTTGACAATTTTACTGTATAAGGGGAGGTAATTTGCAATTAAATCTAAGCAGAGTTATGCATCTTGTAAAAGAATATGTTACAGTAGATAAAGCTTGAAGCCAATGCAGAAAATTAGATTTAAAATAAGTGACAGGAAGAAACACATTTAGGTCATAACAGCCTTTAGTTAAATACTTGAATCAACAGAAATACATTCAAAAGTCCTTTAAACTATTTAACAGACATAGATATACTGGAGTAAAAATTGTCTTTGTAAGTTAGATAACTTGCATCAATAGGTTGTGTTTATTTTCTGTAAGACTTTTATTTTTATATAGATCTTTCTAGTTTTTGTTTTAGTTCTTTATCTGGTCTAATATATCAGAAATTTATTTAATAGGAAATATCCATCTATGATGAAATTTCAACAATGGAAATCATGTACATTTTCTGCAACATTTTTACAAGAATAGTATTGCATTTTTTTAATGTTCTACAATATTATTCTGTAACTGACTGACTGTGAATTAGTAAATAAACTGTTAGAATTTGTAGACAATTTAATACAACTTTCAAATCTTTCATGGACAATAGATGGACTGAGCCCCTGCTGTGCAAAAAAACCCAACGTTTGTACATTTTACAGTCGTTGTAAAGAGGGAGAAAGATGTGTTATCATTGTGGTACCCTACTCCTCTGTCACTCAACAATGTCGTCAATTGCTATAAAACATTTATTTGGCAACAATTTTCCTGTTTTTGGTGACAAAAATACTTCAAAATAACACATCTTTCCAAGCAATTAGGCAGATTTTGATGATCTTGATAAAAATTGGCGCAAATTTATGAATAAGCCAGAGGGAACCCTGCCATAATTTACAAGTGACACAAATGTTACCATGGTTATCTGTAGCAGAAAAGCAAACAGTTAAAGACTCAGATGAGTACAGAATGTTATGACTAATCCATATCAACAATGGTTGCATAGCAACCATTGGTTTTTTCCACAGCAGGGACTCAGAATGGATATTTCCTTTTCAGTGTCAGAACAACAATGAACAACATGAACTGGGTAATATTTCTAGCAACTGCCATACCTCTGAACCAAACAGTGAGCCAAGGGAGGTAACTCTGGGCACATTCAATCTTAGATATCGATTAATTGAAAACTGATACTTGCAATCTGGCTCTTATGACATATAACATTATCTAAAGAAAGCATTTTCATCTCAAAATGAATTAAAGAAATAACAGTAAACCCAGAAATTTGAAAAATCTTTTTTTTTCCAGGGGAGATTATTTCTGAATGTAATTACAGAAAATGCAATCTTCCTGTAAAGTAACAAACTGCTGATATAAGTCAGTTTAAAGTATGAAATGTATAGATACAGGGCTAAAGATACCTTTTTTTTCTACACAAAATGTGAAAGTTACCTCTATTTGACTATCTTAAATTTGCAAAACATGAAAATTATCCCCCTTTGTATCTTTAATTTACAAGGCCTTAATTCTGCATATTTTAATTAATATAACCTAAAAACATTCTTATTGGCTCAGATATATTGAATCAAAGGTATGGAAACTACAGACACACAACATTTTTTCATCATTTTTTCGGGGGTTCATAGCACAACGTCTAAACAAAATCCCAACCTTGCTGCGAATCGTTGAATGCTGTCCAGAAAGAAATATGTGTGAAACAGACTATAGTTTTAAGCTCAGCAAGAAACAAAATATAAATTGAACAGACTATAGATTAAGCTAGACTGAAGATTTAGTTCTGAACAGAAAAAAATGAAAACTAAAATAATTACTTTAAAAGAGGCCATTCCGAAAGAGATAGCAGTGAAAAAGGGGTCAAAATGTCTACCTATCATTTAGATAACTATGTGATATTAAAGGGGTCTAAAATGTACAAATTCAACCAGTAAAAGCCAATCTAACTTACTTGCCTTGTTTGTAATAAATCAATGACTTGTCTTTTATATACATATACTTACCATTGAGTCCTTAGATTTTGGTACAAAGTGATGGATGTCCTTAATGGAGGCAAGCAAGAATGGCACTCTATCTTCCAACACCTAGAAAAAGAAAGTTTATTGTCATATTCAAGAGGACACTATTTATATGTAATATAAGACCAATGTTTGGGCTATGAAACATAAGTCAGTCACAAGCAGATTGGTGAGAACAACCGACCTTGTAATTCACTTATGAAACAAAAGGATCTGTAATCACTTGTCTGGTCTGGTTCCCTTGTCTTGATAGATGAACAGAATTGCCAAAACTAAACTGCAGAGACAATCTAGTATGGTTCACTTATGTGCATAGATAGGCTGTCAAAGCAATAAGGTAATATCCATCTATAACCTTACCAAATAATCTGACAATATCAGATTATAAACTGCAAAGTAATCTGACAAAAATCATCTACAATTCCAACATGACCCTGGCACTACCAGCTTCCAAGTAATTTAGATAAGCTAGACAGTAATCAGACAAAGAAAATTCAGACTTTAATCTATAGTTACTAGGAAATCTGACAACAATCATATATAAATTCAACAGTAATCTGACAAGGCTAACAAAAATGGACATCTGACAAAAGTCATAAATATAGAACTCCAATTAAAATGGCTTGATCCAAGTCTATCTTGACTGCAGATAATTTATATCTCCTAAGAAATGTGACAACAGTCAGCTAGAACATCCAGAACAATCTGACAACAGTTCTGTGTAAACCCAAAAGTAATCTGACAATAAAAGAATTAATGACTCGAAGCAATCTGACAAAAAGCATCTGAAAATCGTAAATTGTTATGCGTAAAACATTGCTTACATCATTAAGCGCTTCCTGTGCGAGACTTCTGAATGACAACAGAACTCCTACGATGGTCATACGTAACAACACGCTGTCCACATCTACAAATAAACAATCATAAGTTATATAAATATTATTAATGATCTTGTATAAAGTCTTTAACCCATTTCTACCTAAATTTTTACAATGGGATCTTCTGACTTCCAATATGGGCAAGTCAACTTCTTTATATAGGGGTATTTTGCAGAATCCTGATCAAAATGGCTAACAAGTTAAATCCTGATCAGACGAAATTGTATTAATTTTGTCGTCTGCTTTGGAACACAGCTGCTTGAAAAGTTATATATTTGTATAGAAACTAGGCAAGAATGGGTTAACCAGTATATTGCACAAATTCCTCAACAAAGTCAAACAGAAATTACTTTAAAGCAGATTCACAGAAGAGTATTGACACATTAAAAGAAACATGACCTTACATGTATGACACAAAGAAATCTGTTTTAATTTAATAAACTAACACAAATTCTCTAACAAAATATTTTTTCCAAACATTTCTGATTTCTTTAAGTTACTTTATCATTTAAATTATTTCAGAAAATTTAAATACAATACAAATGTGTAATGATTTTTTAAATGATAAAGTTATATTAAAAACTTCTATAATTAGTTCCGTTACAATAACTGGGTTTTCACAACTGGCAAATATTTCAATCTACAATTTCCCACCAATTCTAAGGCTTTTTTGGCGTACTGGTAAAATATAAAAGCAAAAACCAAAAAACTTCTACAACAGAAGAATTTGAAATGCCCAATTTTTTTCTTTCTACGGCAGTATTTTTTTTGAAATCTAGCAATCATCAAGCAATACCAGTCTATGACCAAGCTCTCACACAGTTCATTTAATATGCAGGTAACTAAGAACTCTATGAAAAGTTAAGTGTTGCTAATTTGCTAAACAAAGTAAAAGATAATAAAGAAAAACATAGCAAACTTTGCAGAAATGTGAATTAAAAAAAGAACAAAGGAAGCAAAATCATACATTGGAATAAAAACAAATTGAAATGAATCAAATGCAGCCAAGTTGCTGTTACAAACTTTATAAATATGAAACTTTACAGTATGTTGAGTGTTTCAAACTATTTCTCAAAATCAAGTTATTTTTAGGGGGGAATAGTGCATCAAGATCCGCCAAATTCTGAATACTGAGTGAGGCAACAGATTTTTTGTCAAGAAAAGACATATTTTCACAAAATTAACATGACGCCAATTATGCAATTGGTATTGAAATCACTTGATATTGACACCTGTCGGCATGTTAATTGCAATGTACTAATACGATAAAGACAAACTAAAGGGGCATAACTCTGTCACTTGAAAGAATCTGCTGATTCAGATGACCAGAACATTACTCATCTTGTTCTGCAACCAGATGAAAGGAAACATAACTCTGAAACTCAGAACACCGCCAGTTCATGATAAAAAATTCAGGCCATTGTCAACAAAAAGTATATAATAATAAATTGTATCAAATGCAAATAAAAAACAAAAGAAAAACAGCAGTGGCTATAATCCAGGAGCTGAGGCTAAAGGCTTATTGCTAACAATCAAAACTTAATAAAATATGAAATGAAAAGTATACATAGCGCCCTACTGTACAGAAACCAGCTGCACAAGGTCTTTTGTTGAATGCAATGATAGTATTGTGATCTCAAACTGTGTTCACTTTACTTCAAGGTAGAAGCAATGACTCAAACATGTTCCATTCTGCAACATTGCCCAGCAATGCAAAAGTAAGAACCCTACGATCATTCAGCCACAGTAACTGCGTCAGCTCCGTCCCGCCCACCCAGAAAAAAAAATTGTCCAAATTACAGATATCATAGCTTCTTTTCTACACAAAACAGAAAAGATTTACATATAATACAAGATAACACTGCCGTCAGATCCAAATTTGCCGGCTCTTACAATTGCAAATGAATAAAGTCTGTTTATGTCAAATTCCTTTATCTTCTTTTGGTCTCATGAACTTTTTATCACACATGGTGAACTTAACTAAGAGGTGGTCTTAAACAAAAGTCTGACTGGAAAAATGATTGCAACTAAACCTTTCAAATTGGTTTCTGCACAGAGGAGCTCAAACATAATTCAAATATAAAATGAATAAGAAAACAAAAACAAGTCTCCTACATGTATTTAACCCTTACACTGCTGGCAGCCGGTACCTGAACCTGCCTCCGCAACCAGTGCAGATCATGATCACAGTATATATCCGTGCAGTCTGATCATGATCTACACTTTTCATTATTCAGTCAATAAGATTGTCACTGAGCACCCCTTTGAACAAGTAATGGTTAAGTCCAAACTGGAAATGGACAAGTCCATTTTCAAAATTTCACAGGGTAAGGGCTAACTCAAAAGTTAGGGTGTTGGAAGCTAGCCTATGTTAATTTTCCATTCAGCATAATTATACACTGACATTTTCTGTTTATGGTGCCAATAAACAGCTCATTTTCGCAGATAACAAAAACCGAACGCAATCTTATTTTGCCCAATATTTTGATTATCATAGTTGTCACATGAGTTTTATATGCAACAGAGTGTCAATAATGGGGTTTATGCAGTTCTTGCCACACTCTGGAAATTCAACCTCACACGTAGAGGTTACATGGAACTATCAGTCTATGCACCTTAGAATGATGTAAAGCATTGTAAACGCTTTCGAAATTTCAATTTTAGGCTTCAACATGATGTCAGAGATCTGGGTATGTTGTGAGGAAGAGATTTATTTTCTTTCCAAATGTTTCACTAAACTATGAATGAAAAGGCTTTAGCTGATTTTTTATGATTTCTTTTCAAAATTCCAATAAAAATCCCTGCTAGTTTGTTTTCTTTTAATGATTTTTTTTTTCAAATTTCCGTCTATTAAAAATGTAATGCCTGGCTAGCAAGTTAGTGATGTATATAAAGGTATGTATAATATAATTTGTATCACAGTTTGTCAGAAAATGAGCTGTTTATTTAGGTGTCAAGAATTTCATAAAGGCTTTTGCGTGACCCTGACTCACCAGTGGTGTTAGTCTTTGTGCCTAAAAATAACCAGGTTGCTATGACTACCAATATGTCAATCTCCAAGAACTGAGTTTGATCAACAACTTTCTGCCTGGGCTCCAATGCCCATTACAAAAATAATGCATTTTGATACAGGCGGACAGTTCTCTAACCATTGTTCCTGGAAAGAACCAGTCCTTGACTTCTATCCTTGATAACATGATCTCACATTTCAAGAGCGAAGTCGGCAGTCAGCCGTTTACGGCATTAAATAACAACAAAACTTATTTACATACATTGTAATGTTAAAACACAATAAACAATAAGTGAAAGATATCAAATTATATTTCAATGATCAAACTCAATGCATGAAGCTGAATTCTGTCTTGGAGAAAGTTCTGTAACTAAATCTAATGATATATACTCAGGGGTTCCACTGCTAGAACTCAAGGAATATAACTGGCATGATTTGGCCCATTTTAACCTTAAATATACCTATTTTTCATAGGCTGAAATTCTGAGGGTCAATATGTAGATTCTTGCAAATTGCAGAGGTAAATAACCTTGCACCTGGGTCAATTGGAACCCCTGCGTACTTAACAACTTGCAACAGATACAATACAAATATTATGCATAGTTATATAGTTGTATAGATTATATTCGATTCACCTGGTAAAGTTAATTGCGATTTGTGTCAGAAAAATACAACCACATATATAACAGTGAGAAACAATAATAAAGAAAGTCTACTATAATTATTAGCAGCTTTTTCCTACAGATAAAGTTTAACTATACATGTTGTAATAGAACATTTAGTAATATAAACAATTAACATGTAAATTTATTAAAACTACTATAACTATATTTTTTCTAAGATCAGAAACTCTGTTTTGTTCATATCTCATGTCTGCCAAAGATACAGTAGAGCTTAGTGACCAGTCTGAAAATCCTAGTGTCTGATTGGCTAGTTTTGAAAAACAGCTAACTTTGAAACAATCAGATGCAGTCTGAAATCTCTAGTGTCTGATTGGTCAATTTTGAAAAACAGCTAAATTTCAGCCAATCAGAAGCAGCCTTAAATCTCTAGTTATAGAAGCAACAGAGTTCAGACTGGTCTCAAAGAAATGATGGAAAGTCAGAGCCAGTGTTACAGCTCAGTTACTTGAACTGTAAGCTTTCCTAAAAGAAAGCAACTGTATGTAGTCGGCATTCACAGACCATTGGAGTATGGCACCATTGAAAAACTATAGTAAAGACAATGCAAGATTTCTCTGTTTATTTAATTGTGAAAGATCAGTTCCATAAAACAGCAAAGAGCTGATCATTGATTGTCTCCTAAAAATAACCAGGTCCTTCTATCTCTTAAGTGAAAATTACCCCAGTAAAATGTACGCTGTTTCCTGCATGGTCACTGGCAATGAAGCACAAAAGATTTAACCAAGTAACTCAGTCTATTTCATCTACCACACTACCTACAGACAGAAATTGATGATTAAAGATAAATTACTGCTACAGATTTAGGAAGAACCTGCCTATTTCTGAAGAGTTTAAGGGGAGGTAACTGATAACTATAAACTATATTAAATGTACACTCACTGACTAACTTCCTGAAGAGTTCCCTCATGGCATCTGGTTTATCAAAGCTGGTTCTCAATTGTGCTAATACGTCTTTGTTTGCAACCACAAGTTTCTGGAAAACATAAAGAATTGATTTTGTAAATTTTTTGAATACAGTATTCATCTTTTCACAGACTCTTGATAGTACATGTAGCCCCTCCCTTATCACTGACTACAAAATTTATGAAGAGATTCATAATGTATTGATTAATTTGTATTTAGTAAAACTGTGAACACTTCTGTACTGCAATGTAGTATATTTAAACTGTTAAATTTCCCTTGATGTCATTTTCCTAAAACTTTTAAGATCATATTTGGACCTGGAATCATAAAACATTATGGGAAATACAGGAAAAGATTGGGATGGGGTAAGGTAGGATGGGGTAGGGTAGGTCGGGTTGGATGGAGATAGGGTATGGTGGCTGGGGTTACTCACCTTTAACTCATCCACTTGGTTTGCCACATGGAACATCAGTTTCTCTCCCATAAATTTCATACCATAGGGGCCTATCAACTCTGCTAGCGCTTTCAATTCTGTAAACATACAATTTTTTTTCCACATTTCAAGACACATAATACAATTATGGACAATGCTGGTATTCTGTAGATAAATTCTAGTCTTCAACAAAGGGCTTTCAATACCTTCCAAGCTCACAACTGGAAGAGTTTCTGTGGCACCTTCTCTTCTATCAGACAAACCGTCACATGATTAGTATTACCAAATCTCTTAAACCTGATTATTTCTTAAGAAACTGTCTTATTAGTTGTCAAGTGTAAATTGAGTAATTTTCATGATGCTTAAATTTTTTCGCTATTTTCGCAATTTACCCACTTCGCTTATATAAGAATCTTGCAAAAGATTAATTTCACATACAATTAGTTACCCATAAATTACCATGTTTACAGTAGGTAAGAGTATTAATTGCCTCCCATGTAAAATGAAACTGCAAACTGGGTTTTAACTTGTCTGTATCATAGAGATAGAGGGCAATGTAAACATTTTGTATGTCCTATAACACTGACTTTCATGTAAGCAAAGGACAGTTCTATTAAACATGAAACTTTAAGGTACACTACAGTTTCGTAACACTGGGACATTGAACAGTAACACTTCACAGCAATTATGCCCTATGTACGCTAATTCTGTCCAGGCTGTTACCAAATATAAAGTGTTGCATATTCCAAATTCGTCATCTAGCAGACAAAAGCTGATCAGACCATGCTACCTGAAGTACGAGTGTGTTATGTAATGAACTCACCTGTAAGATCTGCATACTCTTCTGCAGCAAATGGAACCTGCTGGCCCTCCTGTGTCAAACTGACAAATGCCTTCTGGCTCGGAGAGTACACAATCTGACCAATATTGCACGTCACACGGCGTAGGAACACCTCAAGGTACCTATATAACATAAAATGTTTCAATATAAATCCTCAAAGCTTCCTTCACAAATTTCCCTTTACAGCTCAGTGAACAGGACATTTGCCTCCAGAACAGATAGTCCCAGGTTCTAATTTTCTTGGGGTTAGTTAATGCTTGTTTTACCAGTAAGCAGGCAGTTTATCTGACCATCATACCTGGGAAGGATCAGTACTACAATCCCATCCCAGATTAGAGATTGCAAACTTTCTCATATGAAGAGTCAGGTAGGTAGCGGGGCTGGAATCTGACAGTGTGAAATATAACTACAAACATAACACATATGAAAGAAAAATGGAAAACTACTCCAAGAGGCTACTCATACAATGTATTTGAATCTTGTAGAGTAAAGCTTTGAGTTCAAGCATTAAACAGTTTGTACCAGTTTGTGTAGTTGGCTGTTATCGTTTTCTCTCCACTGAAACTATCCAATGGCTGGGTCTGTTGCGGAAGCACGTTGTTGAACACTCGGGCGATGTCAATATGAACTGAAACAAGAATAGGAAGTTTAACGCAGAATACAGTTTCTTTGATTTTCAATATCAAATCAATACAATGTCAATTCAAACATTCAAATAAAAATTAACTGTTTGATACTCAAGTCGGTTTATTTTCAGCAAGCACCCCTTTTAACAACTAATGACATAGTCCAAAATGAAAGATGGAAGAGTCCATTTAAGAAATGTAGGAAGAAAAGAGTTATGGCAGAGAGCCTTAGACGTTTACCATAGTTCTCGATTGACTGTAGAACACTCATGATAGCTTTCACACTACAGAGCAGCTCTGACGGTTTCGCTATCTCGTTCGTCTCCGGGTTATACATCATCATTCCCACCAATGCTCTGAAACAGAATATAGATTATAGTCTGTTTCAAAATTACTGCTCTGATACAAAACAGGATACTGTAGTACAGTCTGTTTCACAAATGGGTGCTTTATGACAATCTTGATATTATAGTCTGTTTCATTAAAGTCAGAAAATATTTACAACAGACATTCTATAACAATTATATATGTGTAGCTCTATGCAAAGACTTTTACTTTTTTTCCCACACATCTGATGAATGAAATGAAACTGTAAAATTGTGTCTCATTTCACATCTGCAATAATGTATTATGTATACACAGTAACCTGTTTCTCATTTTAACATAATTTAATTCTCACATGAATGATCAAAATATGCATTTGCAGTAGAAGTTTGATTTATCCTATAATGGTAAACAATGAATAAACCAACAGCTCACTTTCAGCACTGCATATCTAAAAATACTTAATTAAAGGGGAACAACTCTTAAAATCTCAAAAGATGTTTGGATGAGCACTTATGACAAAAGCTTGGTAGATAAAACATTACTAGGGCAATTTAATGGTCGAACAAAAACAAAAAATTACACAACAAAATTGTGAAATTAGGCACAGTCATCTACATGAAGGGCACTAAATGTACTAATCTGTAAAATTTTTGAAACCAGAGCTGTCACTGAACGTGACTCATACATCCCGCAAAAATGCCAGCATCGTGAAAAAAGTTTAAGTCCAAGGGCCGTAACTCTTCCAGGCCAGACATTCTATCACACTCTTCACAATTATGACCCCAAAGTTCATGGCATATGATCTTGTATGACATCATCAAAATGGACAGTATTAATTTGTAATATGCTGACTTCCTGAGAAGACAAAGTAAAAGTATTGAGGGAAATAGGTACATTGGTATTTGCCTTTTTTATCACTAGAACCCAAGGATCACACATACACAAAAAAACGTCACACACATCTATTATTCATTGTTTGATTTTTTTTTCAAATATCCAGAGTACTGAGATAGTATGGCACGACATGAACATTTCGCAACAAACCAAGTAACAGATTGCTCGACGAAACAACCAACCACAAGATCGCTCCTGTACACCACTTCAAACATTGTTTGCAGAGGTATAAACACTATATACGGTAGTATGTTTCTCATGAAATTTAAAGCAAAGTTCTATTTAAAAAAACATGCTGCTAAAACTCGCAGGGGAAAAGAACGATATTTACATGTTAAGTTGACGTTTTTCATGCTCAAAAGTAATGCATATATATAATATACAGGTTGTGCTGATTTTATTTACCTAGAGCTGTGTACAGTAAAGTTTGTTATATGACTAGATGGAAAGCTACTGCCCAAAAGTTTACTGACACGTTAAACTTTACGTAAAATACAACAAACTGCCAACTCAGACATGTATGCTGATCATGATCTACACTGGTTCCGAAGACACAATCATTTTTTACCACAAGAGTACTAGTTCAAATTCTTCATGTCTAAACTTTCGTAGGAAAATTACGTAACAATAAATCCTCGGGTCAGCAAACTTTTGGTAAGTAGCATAGTTTAGTAACATGTGATATTCTGTAAGATTTTACATGCCTTGTGAATAGTTATGAAATGAATTCAGAAAGTATCCCATGGAATTTAATCAACTTATCAATTATTATTATGTAACACTTAATTATATAGTTTTCAAAAAAGGAACCTCAAGAAATCAGCAGGTTTTGATATTGATATGTTTTAACTTTTTCCAGGAGTCAAGTAACAGTGGTCTATGAACTAATAATTGTCTAATACCCATGGACAATCTATTTCTTTACTTTTAACTATCAATTCATTGAAATGAAAAAGTAAAGACAAGTGTATGTATCTAACAATATGTACTGGTCCTATCAGCATGTTCAAGTAACGACAACCTCCGCAAGTAATGACAACCTTCCCACAAAAAAAACAACCAAATTGAATCATGGCTTCTTATAAACAGACCTTTTGAAATATTGTAACCAGTCTTTTCTCCATTTTATTTCTCCCGTTTTTTTTTTGTGCAAAAATTCAAATCACTTACTTAAACTGCCTGTCTGTTAATATTTAAGTGTATGCTTTATTTCATCCAAGGAAGAACAATCTAACATAGCTAACATAATCTCCTTCTCTAGAATCTTTCTGGGCAGAAAGACTGACAAAAAACAGCTAAATACACATTTTGGTAAACTGAAGAAATTGTCATGCAAATCAAAGGTAATTCTAGAGCTCTATATGTCCAGGCATTGATACATACTTATCTTTAAATACATCTTTGAAAGTGAACATTCTTAAAACAAAATATACATGTATTTAAGCTCAGTAAAAACTTGAAGTAACCCTTACCCTGCTTGTGGCAAACAATTCTGCCTTTGTGACCAGTGCAGATCATGATCAACTTTCACATCCAAGCAGTTTGATCATAATCTACACTGTTCATTGTTTCAATTTAAGAAATTATGCTGGGTAAGAGTCAAAGAATATTTTTGATTTAACTGTTAAATAGAATTATGAAATGCATGCGGACCTGAAATGTTGGTTTAAATCTTAAAATATGACCTGGAACCTGTCAAGAATCTCTAGCTTCTGATCGGATAGATGTCATGGAAATTAAAAAAATTACCAATCATAGACCAGGGATTTGAGACTGGTCTTACATAAATATTTTGTGAACTTGAGGCACTCAATGAGTTGTTGTTGTATGAGTTTAACGCCCGTTTCAACTGTATTTCGGTTATTTTTACAGATGGGCAGTTTACATAATCATTCTTCCTGGAAAGAACCAGTACTGGACAGCTATCCTCTGTTAGAAACTGTTAACTTTCTCACGTAAAGAAACATGTTCAGTAGGAGCACTCAAACCAATGACCCTCAATCTAAGAGAGGTTACAGTGAGTTCAAGTCAGCCACTCTAAGCACTGGACCACAAAGGCGAACTTTATAAGTACGTTATTTTTTAAACATTAAGCACAACTGTGTCTGACTTTAACAGAAATAAGTGCGATATAAAACACTGAAAAAAATCAAGCCATGTCTCAAGAACTTCATATTTTAACAGTGTCAAGTGTTTTAATTCTATAAAGTACTGCACCTGTAAAGTACTCACTTCTTTGGTATACTTAAACACAAATAAACAGATGCAGTAAAACATAAAATCTTTAAAACAATTTCTTTTTAATGCCTACTTAATTTCTCAGAATTTACTATGTACATATTTGTATGAGGTATTTAGGTTTATTTTCATAAAAAAATAGTCCTTTTTACTGCTATTTTCTGGGGTTTTATAGCAAAGCATGAAATAAAATACAAATTTCATCTTAAAAAAGCAAGCTTTGTTGCCGCTATGTTTATCAAATAAATAGGCTTATAAGCAAGGGGTTGACGAGAGCAAAGCCTACGTGCGGCAGACACTTACTTGTTAAACCGTGTTTCTAGCTGTTGGTGGAAGAATTCTCGCGGAACAAAGCCGTGTTCCCACACCTGTATCACTCCGCTGTGGTTTATGGCGTAACACAGCTCTGTCAATGCCATGTGCAGTTTGTCCATTCTGAAACAAACAGAATTTTTTCATAATAAAGTGCTTTACACTCTCTACACTGCCAACATTGGTGGCGAAAAACTTAAAAACAAGCAAAACTTAAACACTTCTCATTTGTCTTTACTACTAATTATATACAACTATGCTCAGTGAAAATTTATTCTACTGCAATAGTTAAAGCTACAATACCGTGTGAAGTTCTCTCTGTTTTTTCTGGCGCTCTCTTGTCCTGGTTTTTCTGGTTCTTTTTCCTTGTCTTTGTCCTTCTTCTTCTCCTTCCCCGGCTTTTTCTTCTGGCTTATTTGTACACTGTGCTTCGGCAGTAACTACAAACACACGGGCAATGCATAATGAACTACCATAAATACTGTTATTAACGCTCTGGGTGAATGTCATTTTTTAAATACTGGTGTGTTCTACTGTGTTAATTCTTTTATACCTGGCTGTTAATTATCCCCCAAAAAATGGGTGTCTTGACATTCACTTTCTAAACTAAGGATACTAATTCAGCTCAAAAGGTTAAAAAAAAAAAAAAGTTAAATTTTAAGCACAAAATCACAAGTCAAGGGCAACAATAATATCCTATTCTGGCAGTAATTATCTCCCTTGATCAGATTTAAGCAGAGAATACCTTGTAACTAAGGAGACACTGTTCCTCACAGATTGCTGTTATCACCTGGTTAACCTCATCTGCCATATCCTTTAGGTACCAGTGGGCGTACTGTACACTTGTTGTGCCGATTGATTGACGCTGAAATTAGGCCAAAAGATTTTTATAATACATAGCTATAAAGTGTCATGCCCTGACGCCAAACAGTTTGACCAGAGACCTGTGTTTCCTGGAAGATCCAAAAATCAAGAAAGGCAGATCACTGGGAATTAATCACAGACGAGTACTTATGTATTAATATATGTGCACACTAAAATCTTCATTTCTACTTCATTCTGGTATGCATGCTATTTGGCTTCTTCTTATACATTTTTCCTGCACAGTAAGATTTTATATCAGTGTTAAGCCATTTAAATAACTATCTTTCCTTGGGCAATCAAGCACTAGACCCCTTTTCAACCATAACATTTTTACAGAACAAGCAAAGTGATGGTTTACATCAGATTAATCAATGAAAAGTAGGTCACCCTAGAATATCAAGGATTTTAAAGCAGTCTTCAGCAGACGGTCAAACATAAATTAAATATGATTATACCTCCTCGGGACACAGTGTATGCGTTGCATTCATGAAGTGGCCACAGATCATGGGAAATACTACACAGTATCTGTGCTGCGCTGGAAATTCCATACACTGCTTGAACTGATGCTCAAATATGGTTGTGTAAAAACTGAAAACAGAAACACATGTCCTGTAAGTAACCATGGTAACCGTATGTAAATATCTCATCATAATTAAGACCCATGATCACCTTCAGATGTTACAATAACATGTAGCTCTTCTGTTACCAAGAAAGATGTCTTCCTGGAAAAACTGACTGTTACCTGTACAAAAAACTGACATTCCTAATATTGCATTTTAAATTGTAAGAACACATTATAAAACAGATGATTGGCACCAAGCTATCACCAAAGTTTCCCTTCAGCAGGCACTCCCGATAACTTGCAGATTATTTTCTCAAAATGTAAGAAATAAGCTATCTGTATGTTAAATAATAAATGCATTTTTCAAAAGGTACATATAAACATATTGAGAAATGTCTTGCTTCTGCATAAAATGCCAACATAGCACTTTTACTTACCAGTATATAGAGAGATCTGATACTTCATTCAGAACTTCATCCAGATAGTCTACCATCTTAGTGTGGAATATAATAGTGTTGAGATGTTTCGCTAGGTCCTGATGGTCCTTCAATATCAATCCAGCTTTACTAACACTGGTGTACGCCTGAAATATTACAATCAAAATGAAGGCAAAACTGATCTATCTGCTATTGTTTCTGTATACAGTCAAACCAGTTTTAAGCGACCACACATGGAATGCTAAAATTGTGATCTCCTAAGACAGGTGGTCCTTTAACTCAGGATGAATTGCTATCATCTTAAATTACAAGAGAGAAATATAAACTGCTTGCATATGTCAGGGTGTTGCTTAACTCAGGTGGTCGCAAGGGCAGGGTTGACTGTACATTTAGAACAGTTTTGCTCACAGCTTATCATGTAATTCATTTCAACTTATCATAAGTTATCAGTTAGTTTGTCTTCTACATTGCTTCAATAGAGTACTTGTATCTTAACATTATGGAATTTCTGCAAGAATTTCTGAGGATGAGCCTATGCAATCCAACATACTGCTATCCAATTTAGTTGTCAATTCAGAATTGAACAGAACAGAACAAAATTTAATGGAAGAGATAATAATAGAATAGAATTTAACTCAACAGAATAGAAAAGAATTGAAACGTCAAATAAAACACCAAAAAGAATAGAATAGAACTGCACAATTATAAAAACTGTTAAATTCAACAAAAATGTTTCTAGACTGAAAACGATATAAACATTTTTAAGACCAACAGACAGAAATGGGAAATCAAAACAAGACGTAACTACAGCATGTAAATGAGAACAGGAGATGAAGCACATGTATAATACCTGCAGCCTGAACCAGTCTAATCTCAAACCTCTGAAGTCAAACATCTCATTGTCCTCCACTGAAACAAATCAATACATAAAGTAGTTCATATACAATGTCATCTGCTTAGAATTGAACTTGTTACCTTAGTGCCAAACACCCCTATTTAATAGAAATAGACTTGCCCTAATTGGAAGTCAGAAGATCCCATTGTAAAATTATAGGTAGAAATGGGTTAATAATTAGCTGACTACTAAGTTAAACACAGGATAAAATTTGCACATGGATATTTCAAGGAAAAACTAAAATGCATACAAAATTACCTTGTTTAACTGTGAGAGCAGAAATAGACGTGGAGAATGATGATAAGATGACAGACTCATCTTCCGGACACATGTTTAAGTTCTGAAATAAAGACATGTACATTCTCACGATTACCTTGGTATAAAGATATGGGTACATGTGACAAATTCAATTAAAGTAAAACCTGTGATATCCAGAACTTTAGTTTTAACCGAAAACTGCTTTATCCTGCAAGGTCCATTTGTCCCATTATCATAAAATGTGTGATGGAAAAACCTGGGTCGACAGGTAGAATGATCCAGTGGTTCACAAGGGTGCTGGATAATGTTCACCGTTATAGAGTTTCCTATGGTCCAGTGATTTAGGCATCCACCTTGGAACCCGGAAATCAGAAGTTAGAATCATACCAGGATTTCGTCCTTATTTATAAGGCTGATTGGTAAGTTAGCTAAAGATCATAATTATATTGTAGTTGTACAAGTTTAACATTTTTAAGCCTGTTTAAACCATATTTTGGTCAACTTCACATGTGGGCAGTTTACCAAACCATCGTTCCTGGTAAGAGCCAGCGCTAGACTACTATCCTCCGTATGAAACTGCCAACTTTCTCGAATAAATCTATGAGAGGTTACAGTGATGTCAAGTCAACAACTCTAGCCACTCTACCATGGACTAAGATAATTATAACAATATGATTGGTGCACCCCACCCCCCAAAGCACCTTTAAACACAAAGAAGTAGATAAAAAATATTTTCTGATCAAGCGTTGTTTTGTAATCTAACATACCTGTATGAGTTGATTGAGCAGGACTGCGTCATATCCTGACAAATATTGCACATAGTATCTCTGCATCACTTGATGATACTTCTTCACAAGACCTGTAATATCAGAGATCTGTCAGTACCGTCTGACTTAGTAATTAACATTATAATTATAGTACATTATTATTACTGTTTGCGTGTAATTAGATTAGCGAAGACCGAAATTTTGTATAATGGTAATGCTTTTTGAAACTGTAGATACAGTCAAACCTGTGGTCAAAGATCACTGCCAAGAAGAAGCTATGATTGTATTTCTTGACAGGCGATCTATATTCATAAGATTTTCTAGAATAGCTGAAAAGTGGTAAGCTTTTATTCCTTCTGGGCTTTATTTGCAGGACTGGTCTTCATACAGAGACTGGTCTAAATTTATAAGTGGTCTTTATGTAGAGGTGGTTTTTTAGCACATGTTGGACTGTATATTAGTGTAATTCTGAATATACAGAGACATGAAAATTGGTATAAATGTGTAGAAATAATCATGTTAAACATGAATTCACAACCAGATTATCATGACAAATATTGCAAGATTTAGAAGCGTAATTATTCTCAATTGCAAAACAAGTTCTTATAACATATTATTCAGTCTAAAAACTAAATCCAGATGGAATCGACCTCAAAAGGATTTATCTGTGTCTTGCCTTAGGACACTAACACCATGGCACTAGTGGGGATCGAAACCGGGACTCTCTGATCCTGAGGCAAACACCCTACCATTGTGTCACTGCAGCTACAAAGAGTGGTACATGCAAACAAAGGTTACCCTAAATGTTGCATGTCCACCTTTACGTAACATAAATACTGCAAGTTACAAGCAGTAAAAACCAGCAAGTTACAAGCAGTTTAAACCAGCAAGTTACAAGCAGTATAAACCAGCGAGTTACAAGCAGTATAAACCAGCGAGTGACAAGCAGTATAAACCAGCGAGTTACAAGCAGTATAAACCAGCAAGTTACAAGCAGTATAAACCAGCAAGTTACATGTAGTATAAACCAGCAAGTTACAAGCAGTATAAACCAGCAAGTTACATGCAGTATAAACCAGCAAGTTACATGCAGTATAAACTAGCAAGTTTCAAGCAGTAGAAACCAGCAAGTTACAAGCAGTATAAACCAGCAAGTTACATGCAGTAGAAACCAGCAAGTTACAAGCAGTATAAACCAGCAAGTTACAAGCAGTATAACCCAGCAAGTTACAAGCAGTATATGCAAGGACAGGTGTACTTACTTTTTAACTCTTCAATGTGGAACAACAACTCCGGAATTTGTCTGAAAAATAAAATATACATGTATTAACATTCAGGGCTAGCTTTGGCATCAGTCAATGCCAATATTAGCTACAAAAAAGTTAAATTGACTCAAAAGAAATTGAACTGGCTAAAACTTCTAGTGTTTGCCCTGCCATTCAATGACAAACCTACAGAATAAAACCAAACTTTCACACCCAATGACAGTGCAACAGCCATTATAAATATTTTTATTTCCAGCAGTAGCCAGATAACACATTCACCTCCACATTTACTGTTGCATTTCAACAAACTCAATGTACAGAATTGAACTGTACTTTGACATATTTAATAATATCTATAATATTCAAATGCAAACAAAAGCTTAACTTGAAATGGCCCAAAACAGGTTTTCATTTCCTTCAATTTTTTTTCCTCCAAAGCCTTCACAATCCCATATCTTTGATATTCCAGTATGCAGAAATGCCTCAATCGTTTTTAAATTTAACTACAAAAATAACTGGTAAAAGAAAATGTCTGAATGTAGATGAATTTTCAGGGAAAGGTAGATAATATCCAAAATGTTTTTACTAAACTTTTACTTTGTTGGAGCTGCAAATTCTCATGTCAGATTTGAGCCAGCAAACTCTAAGTGACCACCCCTTTAAACAAGTAATGGCACTGTCCAATTTGAAAGGTGGATGAGTCCATTTTAGAAATTAAGCAGAATCAGGGTTATGAATTTAGCAGTTTAGCAGAGTCCAGATGAACGTTAAAAACTTCTGGTACAAGTCCTCCCATATGGTCTAGTGGAAAGAGTCGCTGACTTGAAATCACTGTAACCTCTCACAGATAGAGGGCCGATGGGTTTGAGCCCTGCTACCAACCATGTCTCTTTATGTGAGTAAGTTGGCAGTAGGAGTCTAGAACTGGTTCTTCCCAGGAATATTATTTGGTAAACTGCTCGCCGGTTAAAACGACCAAAAATACGGTTAAAACGGGCATGGAACTCCTACAGTAACACCTTCTGGTAGAAAAGAACCCAATCAATTTTACCTGTCAACAAAGTCTTCCTGATTCATTTTTACGTTGTGTCTTTTGCTTGGCGGATTCTGGAAGTGACGAAGAAGCCAGTGGACCTCATTCTGACCCATTGACAAGGCTTGCAGAACAAACAAGGCCTTTGGTCCAAGCAATCCCGGCTGGTCTGTGTAGAGTAATGTCAACTCTCGAAGAGCTGTTCGTAAAAACTTCCTTCTCTCTCTGTGTAACACAGGCCTGGGAAAAAATTCAAACAACATATTTACACTTCCATATGATGAAGAAAATAATGATTTAACACAATTTACTCAGTAAGTTTGCTTTCTCTTATACTATATACTGTCTTTTACATTTGATTATTTTGTTGTTATAGTCAACACATACTACTTTCATTTTTGTAGAAATCCTTCTATATTTCATATAAGTTACGACACTTTTGGGGTCAACCCTTGAATTATGTAGCAAACTTGCATGATTGATAAATCTATACTACTACACTAATGATGTACCAAACCCTTTATTAAAACTTTCACCTCTGGAATGTGCATAATAAAAAAGTTGCACGTTTATCAAATGTTTATCTCTAATCCTTTCACCTTTTAGATGTATGTAACAAAAAAGCTTCACTAATTTGTTTATCCCAAGTTTATCACTTATACTTTCACCTCTATAATGTGCATGACAGAAAAGACATATCTTAATGTTTATCATATGTTTATCACCAATACTTTCACCTTGTGTGAATGTGTACCAGATAATCTACAACCCTGCAGTGTGATCATGATCTACACTGTTTGCTATACAGTCAGTAAATGTTCACTGAACACCCCTTTGAAAACTGAATGGTACTGTCCAAATTGAAAAACGGACAAGTCCATTTATTGTAGATAAACAGCATGTGAGGGTTTAACAAGTAGTAGACTGTAGTAATTTGTTTTGAGTAAATGTTGGGATTCTTTTTGCAGAAAAGGGTGTGTCAGATTCTGGAACATGGCCGACGTCCATTGGTTGATCATTTATTCAAATGACAATTCAACACAAGCATTTGGCTAGAAAAGCTTCCGAGGGCATGCAATTTGTATGTAAAACATTCATATATACACATATATATATTAAATACATATCTAAAATTGTCTCTTAAGGAAGTTTCGAGTACAGGCACTCCAGTAAAATTACTTTAACTTCTGCTAACTTTTGGCACATTCTTTATTAACACATCAGCTCAACAAACATTTACAAAAACATGGATTTTGTTTTTGTTTTTGGACATTCGAGTTCTTAAGCTTCAAGCCCCAAAACCAAACATTTGATGCACATGTAACTGTACGAAACACATATCAAACTGATACACAGACGAAGCCTGCAAAAACAATAAACCAGACAGAAAAGAATGAACAATTCCGAAAGTCAGTGAGGGCACGCAAGGGATTATGGGTAAATTCTTATACGTTATCATTTTAGAGATTTTTGGAAGTTGCCAATACACATGTATGTAAGTCCCAGTGGAAGCATAAAAATATCTTTTTCTGCTTTCCCTAGATAGAAAACATGTTCTTATTTCAAACTTTCAAACTCTGCAACTTAACCCCTCACTCAAAGGGAATCGATTTCCAGATAGCATACAGTAGATATGCCCAAAAATCTCTTTTTTATTCACTAAACTCAAACTGCATGTAATGAAAAACAAACTAGAACTATCATTGAAGGTAATGTTTTGTAGCAGAGTTGTATAACTACCAAAGTGCAATTCCTCAAGTATTGAGAAACTGGTCATGAAAATTGCGGCAAAAACAGTGCTTGAGCACTTTTGTTCTAACAACAACAACATTCTATTCCTAGGACAACAAAGAAAGCCCCATTTCTCAATTATCTGCTGAAACTATCTGCAGTAGAAACTAAGGCAATGTTAGTGCAAGGTTAATTGCCTGACAAATGTTAGTGCAAAGTTGTTTGCCTGGCAATGTTAGTGCAAAGTTGTTTGCCTTCAAGTTACTTACAAGTTACTGAAATAACATAAAGATACAAAACTACTTTAATTCCATCAGATAAACACATCCTGGCAGCTGTATACGTAAAGTTAAAAGGGATAAAATACAAAGAAACAGATGTTACTCAGAATGTCCCATTAGACAATCACAAAATGAAGTTCAGGTCAAGATCTGTGAAAAAATCACATGTCACCAAACATTAGACTATGTATAATTACAATCAGTAAATCGTTACTATATTGTATACCTCAAATAAATTAGTGTAACAACTATATATTGACCACTTTTTCAATACAGTGCAACCTCTCAGGAGTGAACACCCTTGGAAACACAGAAATGTGTTTGCTGTAGAGGTGTTGTTCGGGAGAAGTCGATTCCTTATATAATTGAGGCAACGGGAAAGAAAATGTGTCTATTTTTAGGGAGGGTGTTGCTCTACGAAGGTGTCGTTCTGCGAAGTTGGACTGTATATAGACCCTTAAAAAAGGTATGCAGATTTACACGCTATTCTCCGGGTCTATGTTTACTTCTACTAACTGGTCATGTGACAGCCATCATCCAATTGGAATAGTCTATTTAAGACAGATATAC